>CM043874.1:9602311-9839811 GCA_023846275.1 Vanilla planifolia | reverse complement strand
TGCCCTTCTCAACCTGAGTTGAAAGTGAAGAAGACGAGTAAATGAAACCAAGAAATTAAGATACTAGCAGTTTGTTATTTATTGTTGATAATATATGCTTATAACTAAGGAAGAGATTTTAATTAAACTATTGCTCTAAGATTGAGGCGAGAGATTGGAGACTAGGTAAGAGTAAAGACTTACAATAACAATGTGATGAGCTCAAATTCGACAAAGGCATTGGATGTTGTTAAGCATCGTATACATTTTTTTTCTCAATAGCATAATAATATAAAAAATTAGAATAAATCAGAATATATTATAAAAATAAAAGACACTAATCATTTACTCTTATGATGATGATAATAAGACTCAAATTTCATAATTGGTTTCTTATAGTCAACTTAATTATGTTATAACACTAAATATAATTTACTAAAGTTATCAAATTAAACACTTTGCTTAACCTTCTCATGCTACCAAAAGCTTAAATTGATTCCCATTGGATTGCTTTAGGATTCTAATAAATCTTTATCTATGATTGTTGATTTTTTCTCTTTTATTTTTATTGATCTTTTTTTTAAGTGTAATACAACTTTTTTGTTCTTACTATATTAACTTGCTTTGATTTCTTCTTTTCTTGTTGTAGGAACTACCTCCTTTAATGCTTTCTTTATCGTTGAATTCTTAAATTCCTCTAAAGGTTAGTGAGAGTTTACTTATTTTCTCTTGGATTTTTGTTTTTGTCTTTTTCTTTCTTCTCCTTCTCTTGAGTCATATTAATAATTTATTCTTACTTATTTCAATAATATAATTTATCCTTTTGGTCCTTTAAACTTTATAAATTCATGATAGATCAAATCAAGTTTCAAAAATATGCTCAATTTTAAAATTTGAGTTATTTTGAATTCTTTGCATTAAGGTTTATTCATAAATATGCTCAATTTTAAAATTGGAGTTATTTTGCAACTTGATATATTTTTAAGACGTCATCAAAATATTAGTATTTTATTTTAAAATCATTAATTTCTAAAAAAAATAAAATATTTACTATTTTAATTGTAAATATTAAAAAGCTCAATGACATAATTTTTTAAAACACAATACATTATATGATAAATTTTTGAGATATTACAACTATCTTGTGTAACGTACTTAAATTAAATCTTGGTACAATTTTGCAAATATAGAAGATATTTGATCACATTAGTGAATGATAAATTAATTTTTAACATTTTTAAAAAATGTTGTTCAAACTACTATAATGATGAAATAAGTTTTCAAGTGATCCAAGCAAAAGTCTAACCTTTTCACGTCAATCTCATCTCTATAACTTGAAATTAGATAATATTTTGATGAACTTAAGTATTACTCTTTGTTTTAGAAAGTAGATATTACATGTTATTATCATTAGCATCATATAGAGAACTCAACAGATTTCTAAAAATATCTACTTGCAACAATTTTTTGTTTTAATTTTATTTATTAAAATTTTAACTATGATGTTTGTCAAATGTTATAAAGAAACTGATAAATTGATATTGAACTTATCCATCAACTTTTGTTATTAAGGACTCGTGAGATACTAATATTTATATTTAATAAAGAAATATGATTAATACACATTTTTTATTTACTTTTATCACATCTATAAGGCAAAATATTATATATTTTTGTTCATCAATTATATATTAACTTAATTTTTTGTTTACTTATCTTACTTTTAATGAATAATAGTTATGAAAAGCATGTCTTTTATTAAAAAAGATATATTTTTTATAATTGTTATTTTAAATTTTTTACAAATTTTATTTTTGAATTTGTAAATTATTCAAAAACAAAACTTACATCTTTTAGATGAAGAGATAAATTTTTTTCGAGTTTAGTTTTCCTCACTCAAAAAATGTTATACTATTTTTTTATAAAATTAAAAAAATATAAAAAAATATAAAAAAATCATTACAATTAGAAAAATATTTATTTATAAAAACTCATAACAAAACTCTTCTTTGCATTTAAGTTGTGAATTTAGAAAACAAAAATATTCAATTTTTTTCTAAAATAATTTTGTATAAATTGAAATAAAATATTGATATTATTCATTTTAATAAAAACCAAAAAAATTAAAGTAAGAAGTATGTAATAGAGGACTAATCTTTTTGCTTGTCAATTACACTTTTGAATACATTTTTCAAATGTTTTTAAAATTCATTTAAATCAATTTTTAAATAATTAATGGAAAAAAATTTATAGACTAATGTCAAATTCTACAGATATATAAATCAAGTTTAATTAAATAATTTTCAAAAATAATTTTCCAACATTTGTTTTCAAAAATTAATCCTAAAATCATGATAACGAGGCAGTGTACAACGCGTTCCGTACGGTGAGCTCATTCGAAAGCATCACCATCGGCCACATCGGGGGGCTGTAGTAACATCGCGACTAGAGAGAAACCAGCCTTTTCTCTGTCTAAAAAGGGAGTATCCCGTTGTTCTTCTCTCTCTCTCTCTTGCTCTATCGCCCGAAGAAGTTCAACGGCCGACCGTGGCCATTGGATCGCGCGCAATCTGGTATGCCCTTCTCCGTCTTCGATGCACCTCGTGGGGAATTGTCCTTCAATGTTCAATCGGCTAATCGTGTTTGGCCCATCGCCATCGCAGACGCGGATCTGAGGTATCCCGCAGGGGATTAGGGTTTCGGGGCCGTTGACCGTTGTCCATTGCGGAAGCGTTCCACCCGATTCTTCTATGGCAGCTCCTCCTGCTAGGGCTCGGGCAGACTACGACTACCTGATAAAGCTGCTTCTGATAGGCGATAGCGGTGAGGGGTTCTGGTCTCTTTTCATCTGCCGCTTGATTCCGATTGCTTTGTCCAGCTTGACGATTTTGTATTGACGCAAGAGTGGGCTTTAATTTTTTTTTTTCTTTCGTAAATTGGTTGATCTGGATTGACGGAGGATTCGTGAGGTTGGTTCGGGGAGTTGGTTATGTTGTAGGCTTTTGGTTGGAGCCCATTGGTATCTGCAGGGTTTAAATTTTGAGTTCAATTTGTTTTATTATAGATCGTAAAAGCAGAAGATTTCCATGATTGGAGTTGGTATCCATTTGCCAAGGAAAGGTTTTGTGGTTGTTCTGAGGCAATTCTTACATAAATTCCTTCTTGTTTGCGTTCTTTGCGTAATTCTTTTCATGAAGCTTTGTTTATTTTTCAACTTTTTGTTTTCTTTACACAGGACATGTTCTTTGTTTCTGCAATCTCTTTTTTTTTTTTCTTCATGGTTAGCTAATTCTATGTTTTTATTTACTCTTTGATATTTAGACAACTGTTTAACTAGCACTTTATGCTCCTTTAGCCACACAGCATTTCCATTTTGGAGCTTGCTATGTCCCCACTGCATGCGTGTTTTCTTATTTTCCATTTCTTCTTCTTCTTCTTTTTTTTTTTTGACAATTGGCGGTGACTCTTTTCCAACTCATACCGTACGTCTGCATATCGTATCTGCACCTGTTTCCATCTCGTTGAATTCAAGGAAGTACTTGATATATTGCCAAAACTATTATAAATGAAGAAAATAGTGATATTTCATTCATGATTGGGAAAATTTTCAGGAATGCGCTGCAGCGTTGAGGCATTGGTATGACGATGGTCAAATTCCCTATGATACAAATACAGTGATATAAAAAACTGGCATTAGCTGTTCAGGTGCATTTAATATTTACTACGACAACAAAAACAACGTATTTGTCATAAGAGAGACAAGATTTGGCATGGGTTTGGTTTATTCACTGCTTTTGACCCAGTAGGTTGTAGTTTTGCTTAGAGGTCTATTTGACAGAACAGTTATGATTGAAAAAGAGCTCTTGAAAAGTTTTTGTAGTTTTTCTTTTGACCCAGTTGGTTGTAGTTTTGCTTGGGGTTCTGTTTGATAGAATGTCGTGATTAAAAAGGAGCTCTTGAAAAGTTGTTGGAAAATGGAAGCAAGCTTTTTTCATATGAGATATTTGATATACATTTATATGCTTTTATGATGGGGTTGGATAAGCTTTTAAAAATGATCAATGAACAAAGCCTTCTACATTAATTTGGATACAAATTTGTATAAATATATTTCAAACCATTTGTTTGGTAAACATTATAGTTTCTTTTGGTATTCCGTTCTGTCTCATTATGGCTTTTTTTAGATTGTTAAAATGAGAAATGACTTGGAATGAAGAAGAAAAACAACAAAACAAGCAACAAAGCCAAAATATCATGTAAAACTCCAATACCTTCAATTACAAACATAGTTACATGACCTGTTTATAAAGTAGCTCCTTGAATCTTTCATTACCTACCTTGGTGGCAGCCACAGTGCTCTCAAGCTTCCCTAGCTTAGAACACATTTTGCAAAGGCCTGATAAAATCTCTCAAAGATACACATTCTAACTTCTATGGATATCTCTTGTTGAACTCAAATCTGCATATGGTCTCTCTCTCCATAGTAATCTCTTCCAAGGTCCTTTTATGGATCAACAACTCTTGGAGCAATTGGAAAAATGACGTATGCATTAAAAGCCCAAGTTTATTAGATTAGGAAACAAATCAAGTCTAAATCTTGATCATTTGAGCTCAAATCACTACCAAATCCATTTTGACTCCTAATTTGAACTTATTCAGAGGATTTTTGCACAACTATGATACTTTTGGTGTGACTTTCTCTATCAATCTTAAAATCTTGTGATTCAATGTGTGTTGCAAAACAAACAAAAGTTTTTAAAACTTTTTTATTCAATAGTTTATTAAATTTCATATATGACCCTAAAGTTGGCCCACAACACATGAGATAATTTGGTTAGGGTATAATTTGTCTCAACCACCATTGAGGACACATCTTGAGCACTGTCCCTATCCTCTTAAGATTTTCATGAAACTTATTGTTCTTTTTCAAAAGTTGTAATGAACTCTTTGAGTCATTTTTCTTATGAAAAGTTAATCTTCCCTAAATGTTAGTTTTCCTTTACATATTGTTTTTACAATTGTTTAGCCCTTCAAGGTTCACACCGCCTTGAGCTAGCTTTGTCGAGATCTACAAATATCTTTGTGAACATCTACAAATCATATCGCTTAGGCTAGTCTTCTGATGCCCTCTTCCTTTGTGCTATCCATCTCAAGGCTATTATCCTTAGGGCTATATTGAATATCTTTGATAGGGTGCTTCTTATTATGTTGACGGTTCACGAATTCATATCTCTTCTCATGATCGTCTCATGAATCTAAAATTGTAAGAGATGCTCCATATTAAATCTAATCTCTTGATCATAATCTTTAGTGGTTTACCATACATTAGAAATTATCAAAATAATATATATTATCATTAATTAATAGTCGTTGATGTTGACAACTATCATCATCATCATCTTTAGTGTTATGGAAACTTTTGAGCTCGATATATTAATCCTCTCAAATGAAGAACTTAAAACTTGTTAGTGAATACCTTGGGTTTATTTGGCATTTATTTTTCTTAAAAACTCTTTACAACTTGGCTTAAGTCCAATGTTTATTGTTAAGTGTCTAGATGTTGGTACTTGATACCAGATGTGATTATCATAATCCCTATTTGGAACCTGTGTGCTCTTCATGCTTGATACCTTGTTAATAATGACTATTGATATAAATATGGGTTAAACGTGTTTTGCATTGTATCAGGCTTAGATGATAATTTAATGTTGTATTCAGCTGAATAAGATAAAAAGTCACTTTCATTTTTGTTGAGATGCTTGAAAAGTATATTTCTGCTGTCACCTTGAAGCTGTGGATGGACATAGATTTTTCTTTTTTTTGGAACTCATTAGTGTGATTTTTAAGTGAACATAAATGGCACAAACGAATTTGTTTTTGGTGGAGAATAAACATCTATGATGAACATTTTGTATCGTTTAGAGACATGACAACTTTTGGTCAAGTTGTACATCATTGGAAATAGTTGTAGAGCTCGTCTATTTGTTTGATGCTTCTTATTGGTATAGTATTTGTATCATAAATATTATGCAATAAATCATCAAAGTTTAACCTTTTAGAGCTGAAAGTGCTTTTGAATGCATGCACTTTATTTTATACTTTTATGGAAGTCTAATGCATGCACACATCTATTTTTAGGCACAATCGTCTTTGTAACTGTCTGTCCTTATCGAGTTGCAGCCTTCACCTTTTTTAAAAGAATTAGTGCTATTTCAGACTAGTTGAATAACCGCAATTTTTTTTTTTGCTTTACTGTAATTTTGTTTGTAAAGTTCTTGACATTGGTGTATTTCATTTTCTATGATTTTGCAATTCTGCAATCACTTTTGCTTTACCTATTTCAGTGATATTTATGTTGTGACTTCCTTTTGAATGGCTTTGACATTGCAACTCGTTAATCATTATGAATTTTGCAACTGGATGAATGTGCTCTGATGCCATACGCTAACCTTTCCATGTTTAGTCTGCAAGCCTCTTTCATCTTTCTCAATTCTTTTTTAAACTACTGGTACAGGGGAATGCCTTTTTTTTTTCATAGAAGTTGGTCTTGTGATTACTTTTGTTCATCTACTACCAATGATTTTGTTTTTTCGGTAAGTATAGTGTAATTTTATGATATAATAATGGGTTTTTAAATATATAATAATGGAAGGATTTCCATGCTGTATTTATAATTTTCCTTTCATTCATAATTGTCTTTTTTTCTCTTCTTTATGACGTGCATCTATTTTAATTTGCAATCCTTGTGATAAAATTTAGGATTTAGTTTGATTGAATACTTCCCAGGGTAGACTATTAGTGATTTATATTCTATATAATGGGTTTTAAAACTCTATTACCTATATAAAGGAGGATTTTTACAATTCTTTAGCATTGGACTTATAATACTCTATAAAAGAAAATTCTAAGCCTATATTTAAGCAAGAAAACCTAATTTTAATTTTATTTCTCATGATAGACACTATATTAAAGCTTGTCCCCTTTTCGTTCAAAAATTATTTTTTTAGACACTATATTTTTACTTTTTTATTTTTTTATTTTTATTCATCCACTTTAGTCTGCAGTCCATGTGGTTAGGCTTTTAGTGCTTTATGTTCTACTTTGGAGGAAATGGCAAACTGATTTATATCTCATTAAATAGGTGTTGGTAAGAGTTGCCTTCTTTTGCGGTTCTCAGACGGATCCTTCACTACTAGTTTCATTACCACAATCGGGTAGGTCTGCATGAATTATATTTTGTTACATCGTTAAAATAAATTTACTTTCTTGGAAGATCACTTTTTATTGTGAAAACAATGCTTTCTGTGCTTTCCTGAAGTGCTTTCAAGTTATGGTTTTGGGGCCTATTTTGGAATCGTATGCTTTGAAGTTGAAGCCCTCATGTCCTATGAGTATGATTCTCTTTTTTTCCAATTTGAGCTCTAGGGTTCAACCCTGTTAAAATGAAAAGATAGGAGGAAAAAAAAAAAAGAAGGAAAACTAGAAGAACTAATATCTTTAGATGAAGCATCATAACCACAAGCTTCACAAAGTCTACATGCAACGAGTGGATTATGTCCCCAGCTGCGACTTTCTACAAGCCTGTTTATTTTAAAGTCAAGGTTCCTTATTTTAGTTGGCATCATCGTATTTTTTTTAGTCTGTAGATAAATTTGATATACATTTGCATTCCTTTAAAAAAATGCTTTTGAATCGCCCTATTTATTGAAAGATTTGAGGGCACTTAAAAACTTGCTATGATGCTATAGTCTTTAATTTGCACTAACTCTTATGAGTTTGTTAGTTGCATAATCCTCTTTGAAAAAAGTATGCTTGCAGTCTTCCTTTAAGCTTGCAAGAAATTAACTTCAACATATGTTTTTGGTTGATATAAGTATGCAAAGGCACTTGATTGTTATATTCAATGAATTGTAATTCATTCTCTATCGCCATCTTTTCTACCCTAAAAGTGATTAAATCTCTTTGAATATTAACCTTTGGATCTGGCTGTAAACAAAATCTTTTTTCCTATCTAGCATCTAGTACTCCATTTCAAACTGTGATGAGATTAAACAAGCATTTGATTCATCATTTCTCATGTTAGTACGTTAGAAATTTGTATGAGTTGCATGCTATTAATAATTATATATATCACACATAGACCATTTTATCTGTGTATTAGTTTGTTTATTAACATGTGCTTTTGATGCAGTATTGACTTTAAGATCAGGACAATTGAACTTGATGGTAAACGTATTAAGCTCCAAATCTGGGATACAGCTGGTCAGGAACGCTTTAGAACTATTACGACAGGTATGCTTGTTTCATCTTTGTTTCCTTTATTTGTGTGCTAACTCTTCTATTTTGACTGCTATGCTTATTGTTTTTGTGTTTTAATTTAATTGCAGCTTACTATCGAGGTGCCATGGGTATTTTGCTCGTCTATGATGTAACTGATGAGTCTTCCTTCAACAGTACCCCACTAAAACTTGTTTTTTACCCCAAGCTTTTATGTCATCGTCTTCTTTAATTAGAGTTCCTCCAAGTTATGATTATTCTGGTTTGTTTAACTTGTAGATATTAGAAATTGGATCAGGAACATTGAACAACATGCCTCTGATAATGTCAACAAGATTCTAGTTGGAAATAAAGCTGATATGGATGAAAGCAAAAGGGTATCAAAAGCTCTCTTAACCTTTCATTCATGTTGTTTATTTCACAGCTGATGTCTGAAACATTCTATATGTCTCAGGCTGTGCCGACCTCCAAGGGACAGGCGCTTGCGGATGAATATGGCATAAAGTTCTTCGAAACTGTAATGCTTAACCATCATCATTATTTCATCATCTCCCTTCTTCTAAATCCTTGCTCTGGATTCTTCTCAGAGTGCAAAAACTAATCTAAACGTGGAGCAAGTCTTCTTTTCGATCGCCAGAGACATCAAGCAGAGGCTCGCGGAGTCCGACAGCAAACCAGAGGTGATTCCTTGCCTCTATTGATCTCAACCCCTTGCATCGTCGTCCTGTGAACTCATCAGTTGTATGTTTGCAGGAACGGACGATTAAGATAAACAAACCTGAACAAGCTGGTGGAGACAATAAAGCCCCTGAGAGATCATCCTGCTGTGGTTCTTAGAATTGCAAGTAAAGGCTCCTCAAATTAAGATGTTAGATCTTATTTTGAACTGATTCCAGTGCTATATAGGTAGTCATGTGATGATAACCTGAAGCAGTTCCTGTATTCTTAAACACTAAACCATCATTCTTTATACATGCTTGTCCTCGTGTGTCTGAAATGTAGTTTATTGACCTCTTGTTGCTTTTCAATCTATTGTGCTTGCTTTCATCTCCTTCTTTTGGAGTCGAACCATCATGTTGTTGGAGATAACATTACATTGTGCTTGATTCCTTAATAGCTGTAGTTTTTTTAATGGAAAAGTTGACTGTAAATGATGTTTTCTGGGAGATGAGATGAAGTGTTGAACCATCATGAATGCATGTAAGAAGCATGCTAAGGACCATGGGGCTTTTGGGTTGAACCTTTGCTACCTATCATGACGGGCCTTCTATTTGTCATGTCATGTTTCATAAATTGATTAAAATGGTTTATTTATAGCACTTCTTTAGGGGTGGGGCTCACGAAGGAAGATGATTGAAAGATGGTTTGAGGCGTTGCTTCGTTGAAACCGACCCGTGTTGGGTTAGGCTTTTCCTTTGTTATGCTCTCTTTGTCAAGGCTTTTGACTTTTGGGTTGGACACTTGTACGTGCAATGGTTCACTATTCCAAAGTATTATGTTACAAATTATACCGAACCCTTCACGGACCGCCATTTGAAGCGAACCGGTCCCCCACCGTGACGTCACCCTCTTTCACTCTCTCTCTCCTCTTTCATGGCGCCGCGGCCGCCATCAGGAAGAAAGAAACTCGACCCTCCGGTCTGCTTCAAACGAACCGCACCACGGTCTGCAGGCAGCTCTGCGTCCGCCTCAGGTTCAGCATCTCCTCCGCTTGCACCTTCCACGACGTCCCCCCGCCGCCGGACGCCGCCGGAGGCGCCTCGCCATCGAGTTCGACGGAGAACATAGCGCACACGGGGCGGTGGTCGGAGAACCGCGACTCCCCCCGCACGTAGGCGTGCTGCTTCATCCCCTTCCCCCGCCAAAGAATCCGGTCGCACCTGCACCAACGTCATTATTTACTCTTCAGGATGCAAAATGTAAAATGTATTTGCTATTATTCTTAATTAAATAAAATTTAAAAAAAAGAATTTCAGATAAACTCTTTTACCAAGCGGGTGCCCGGCTTTTGTTTCCTGACGTGTCAGTTCTGACAGCGTAGCTATCCGAGTTGGCAAGGTACTTATACGTGGGCGGGAAGCTGATCTGTCCTTCCTCCCACCCAACGAGCACACGCCCTGCCCTTTGCTCTCTCCTAAGCTGAAATTTGTCACTAAACCATTAATTATCTCATAATTAATCCCTAATTAGGGCTAATTCCTCATAATCCATACCTGATCCTTCTTCAACAAGGCCTCCCAATCCTTCTCCTCGAGCAACTCCTTCATCTCATCCCAAGATGCCGATAGACGATAATTCAAATCCCCGAGCCAAACTACTTTACTATGCACATGTCGAATAGGTTAGAATTGAATTAGATTAACTCGAATGATCGGCGTATCGAATGACTCTCACTCGTGATCCAATATGGTGACAGGTGAGTCTGAATCCCAGGAATGAGTGAATCTCGTCTTCTTCAGTATCTTCACAACATCGGCGTTTCGACGGGCCTCGTCGCCTTCTCGCTCCCCGGAGGCTAGATGAGTGCAAACAAAGCACAGCTTTGTTCCTCTTAGTCTCATGCTAATGGCGATTGAGCCCTGCGGTTTTATGTAGAGATTTAAGTGTTTAATTACGCTTAATGTTTTGGTTATGTTTAGTTAATTATGAGATTAAGGGCGAGCGGGCGCACTTTGTTTCCCATGTAGCCCATGAGGCCTCGCCCGACGCACGAGACATGGACACAAGTCACGTGCCGCAACAGGCTTGCACGAACCCATACGCACAGGAAGAGCCCCACCATCTGCTTGCTCGCCACCAGTCTGTAGCTCTCCCTGTTCCCCCCAGAGCGCGGGTCCTCTGGCTTCCACGCCGCCGCCGCCGCCGGCTCGGAGACATCCTCCACGGAGGAGGCGTCGGGATATTCGTAACGGGTTCTGTTCAGCGCGCGGCGGATGAGGGAAAGCCACTTGACGGCGGGGGCTCTGTCCTCGGCGCCGAGTACGTTGCCGACGTTGAGCGGCACGACCTCCTGAAACCTGCCCGCGACGGGGAAGTTAGTCCCCGGCGAGAAGGATCACGCTTTTGTTTTTTTTTTTTTTTAAAGACGATGGTACTTACCCGAGGACGTATACGTCAGCCGTGGTAGCGGAGGGGCCGTCAAGCCATTCCCGGAGATTCAGGTCGGAGTAGGGAGCTCGGCCGCCGACGTTCCAGGTCCCGACGAACATCCTGTGCGTCCCACCATAAATAAAGATCCAAACTTTATGCGAAAACAATGAGATATGAGATTTCTTGGAGAGCAAGGAGTCGTGATAACTATCGATTACCTTATGGTTTGAGGAGGACAAGAAGCTGGCTTGAGAGCCTCAGAGGTGTTCACCAACCACTCAGCTACTGGAAGAAGAAGATGCCTCAGAAGGAGAGCAGAGAGCAGAGAGCAGTTAGGGAGAGAGACACAGAGAGAGAAAGCGTACCAGAGATGTCCCTTGGAATGATGAGGAATTCGTCCTTATTAGAGAAGCTATTTCTTCTCTGTTGGCTCTTAGTGCTTCCTGCAATTCAAGTGAATTAAATGAGTCGAAATCCCCACGATCGAAAATAGAGCAAGGAAGGAGACGATATGCACCTCTCGAGTTGTCCTTCTCATGGAGCTCCAAATCTTGGCCTTTCAGGTTTAGCCATTTTCTCACCACGGTTCTCGCACAGGCAGACGACTGATGGACTACAACAGGTTTAGAGAACAAACAACGGAGACTGAACCAAGGAAGAAGAAGGGATAAAGAACCACACCTTTGCGTATATCGTTCTCATTGCTTTCAAGCGCAAACAGGGCCTCCTGGTAAACGATGCAAGAAACGATGAATTAGTTCAACAAACTGGAACGGATTGAATAGGAGACCAACAAAGATTGTCTTTTTCTCTGTCTGTTCGAATCCCTTTCTTTTCCAAGATTCGGAGCTACAATAAAACAAGAAGAAAGGGGACGAGACAAGCCGAAAATCTCAAGAAAGCAATCATCTTGGCGGAACGGTTAAGACCCCATTGGGAAAACCGACGCGTGAGAGCTTGAAAGGAGAACAGTTGAACGAATTTGTGGAGAAGATAAGAAGCAAGCGGACATTACCGTCCTATGTTGGGCTTCAACCCTGGCAGTCGATGCCTCTGTCGCCCTCTCCTCTGAAGGGAGCGAGAAGTAGAGGAGTGGGTGTGGGTGGGGTTTAAAGGAGGCAGGTGGAGTCGATCGCCACATCGGATCAGGAGCTGTGGCCTCGGTTCGATGTTGTAGCCCTTTATGTGGCGCATTGAACCGCTCCACTCGAGTTAATTGACCGGTCGGACCCCACAATGTGATTTTGTTCAATTGTTATATTATAATATTTAAAAATTAACATGCAATTTTATCAATTAGGTCGATAGTAAATTTGTTCCTTCTTTATTGTAGTTTCATTGATACACCACATGGGTATGACTAAGAGAGTGGGCATATTTGATTTAGGGTTATCAAAGTTTTGATTATCCTATAATTGATATCATATATAAATGATATGTATTTAGGTAAGATGTTATTTGTATAAAAATGTCATCTAGATGTATAATGCAAGATGATAGAATGAATTATATTTATACTTAATAATTAGAACATAATTTTTTAAGGATTTCTTTTGTGTTGGATTTTATTTTTTATCATAATTTGATGGGTTACTCCTAATAATATATTTTTTATTTCATTATTAATAAAAGATAAAAAAATTATTTCAAAATGTAAAATTTAGAAAATTATATTTTATCTGATTTTTTTTTACTTTTCACAACAAGTTGTTTTTCTTCATTCTAATTAAGGTTGTTAAACGATGTTGATTGTAGTTCACTGTTAACTATTATCGACATACGGATGAGGTGTTTGCAATTGGAAGGATGGTTTTGAAGAATAGAGTTAACAACAACAACCATCAATTGTAAGACTACCATGGTGATGGCTAATGCTAAGTATCACTAGCCATCCTAAAGGTGTATTGCTTTATAGTGGAACGCAAATGTGACATTGAAATTGGTTTTTGATAATTTGATTTAGATATCAAGTAAAAGAATACTCCTTCATATATATATTATTTGATGGATAGAGTTAAAAAGAATGAAGTTATTATAAAGAAATAGTTTGATTAGCAATTTGTCATTTTTTGTTAGTTTATATGTTTTACATTATAAAAAAACGTAAATAGTTTATGTAAGGTTCTAATCAATGGTATATTAATGAGTTTAAAAGAGAGGTTCGCCCATTTACATAAGCTAAGCTAAGCTACTAAAAACTTTTAAATTTATCTCATGCATGCACCTATGTGTTTGTTTATTTAACAAAATTATTTTTGTAATTTAAGTTTTATATCTTAAGAATTTTATGAGAATTTTTTTGTATAATGACTTTTGATGAAATATCACATTTTTAGATTTTTTTTATTATTTTTAACCTCTCTTTTCCTTAAGGTAGTCTCTTTCTTTAATTCTATTATTTAGTTTTTAACCTTTGCATTTTTTTTTAATAATTGTTATATACCTATGTATTGAATATTATTGATTAATGCATTTTATTTGGGTGGCATTGTTGTATCTCTTAGGGACTTTCACTAGTGACCTTTTCAATAAGAGGTTGTCTCCAAAAATAGTTCCTACATGATGATGTGTTATCGTATGCCTCAATGATTACACATTTTGAAAGAATTATTATAACCAACTATGTCAATATTATAGCAATTACTTAGGTGTCTATTTTAGACATAATCATTGTGATGTCATATTGTGTATTTTTTATTATCAAACAAATAATATTATTAGACATAGGGGTAATTTAAGTGTATTACAAGTGATATGTAATAATGTCAATATTTCCATTTCAATAGCTATATAGATGTAAATAGTGATGTAAAACAAAAAAAAATATATGATGCTTGTCTTATCTTATCAAATATGATGTAAGGATGATGCCTTACTTTGAATTTAACGTAAAACTTTTCAAGGCTAAGATCTACAAAGTAATAACAAATCAGAGATAATGATTACTAAATAACAATATACATATCTTATTAGCAATGTAAATAAACCTATCTAAATGATCACATGATTACACAAAAATCATATAAAACAATTCTATGTAATGAATATAAGGAAATATAGATGAAACAAACAATAAATATTTAATTAAAAAACATAATAGAGAAACTAATACGTTGGGAACCATCTAAGATAGCTTTGGGGTCATTCAAAGTAGTTGAATAAGATTACGAGAGTTGATCAATTGTTTGGTTATGGTGGTTAGTTAAAACAACTTGAGTTAGTACTTCAATCAAATGGGGCGATGGATCTAAAGACAATAATCTTATATATTATAGCTTTTAGAAAATACAAAAGGTTTTGACAAACACGAAATCAAAGAGATAGTAAGCATAATAAAATCAAGAGAAATTTGTACTTCAAAATTTTGACATTTGCCATAATTTTGTTATAAATAATGATGACGATAAACGAAGGCATAATTGATGTTTAGAATAACATGCTGATGTGTGGTAATGAATTCTCTCATTTTAGACTCAAAAAGTTCATCCTTGAGAATAATCAACATCTTGAGCATAAGATATTCATGTTCACAAAATTATGATGGCATTAAAGACTTATAGAATATTAAACAAAATGAAATTTTAATAATAAACAAATATAAGCTTTACTGAATTTAAAATGTGTAAAAGTGTTTCCTTGTTATAACACTAAACTAGAGTGGAGAGCAATCACACACAACTAAAAGTGTGACAGTATGTATTTGTAAAATTGCAGTTCTTGTACAAAGCTTTCAAAGGTACAGAGATAATAAGTCTAATAACAATTATAGAAAAAATCCTATACTTTATAAGTAAAATTATAAGTTTTAAAATAGTGATGCATATTTTGAAGATAATATAAAGATTATTTGAGAACATCTATAGTTAAGTATGATGAAGCTAAAATAGTTTTAGGATAAATGATCAAGCGATAAATGATTTTTTGAATAAAGACAAAACTCAATTAGATCAAGTGCCTCACTAGAAAATTTGGAATGTCATATGTCATCTTTAGGATTCTTCTTGCAAGATCGAGAATAATGATGCATTAACATAATAAATGTATAAAGTTATCAAATAAAAAAAATAAATTATAACCCTATATATAAACAAAACCCAATTAGATTGAAGTAATACATCAATAAAAAGGTTGGAATGTCATATAACATCTTTAGAATTTTTTTTGTAAAATCTAAAATAATAATACACCAATAACATTATAAATATATAAAATTATCAAACAAGAAAGAAAATTCATAATTATAAAGAATGACAAAACATGATTAAATAGAGACAATATCTCATTAGGAAGGTTAAAATGTCCTATAATGTCTTGATGATTTTCTTTGCAAATTTCAAAATAATAATGCTCTAATAACATAATAAATGTATTAAATTGTTTTAAAAATTACAAGCTATAATAAGTTGGCTAGATGCAACCAACCATAGTAGCATATAAAGAAAATCAAGAATAAGTATTATGGTTGCTTAAATCCAAAATAATGGCTAATGATTACTTCCACACTACCATAAAATCAAGTCAAACTTTAGAATGCACGTAAAAAAAGCTTAAATTGCGATATAAATTGCAAAAAAAACAAAGTCAAGTCTATTAAAACTCAAATGAAGCTGAACTAAAAATATTGAATTAAAGATATTATTAAACAAAACAATTAAATAGAAGAGTTTGAATTGAAGATGATCTATACTTTAAACAAATATGACCAATTTAGACAACCTTAAACATTTAGTCAGATAAACTTGTTCTCTAACCCACTTCCAAAAGAAGCTTCTTAGTAAAGTCCCTTTCTACCACTAAGTACCCCAAGCTCTCAATCATTAAAGCAAACTCTTTTACTTCCCTCTATGAGACCCACATCGGTTACCTTTATTATGCACCACCCAATTTGGGATTGTGCAACTTTCTAGTCTTGAAGTTAATTTACGATTTAATATATGATTCATCTCTACATTTTAATTATTATTTTATTATTTAAAAAATATTTTATATTATAAGATATTTGTTTATGTTCTCAATCATTTTTTTTTAAAAAAAAATCATCATAAAATATCATCAAATTAAATTTTATGAAAGACAAATATTTTTTTCTAAATAGTGACAACTTGTATCTACTTTCTACCTTTGTGCCTACTTACTTATACATGAGTGTGTTTTTCATTAAATTAGAGGAGTGAAATATCTTATTATATTGATAAGCTAACATATGAAAGACACGTATTTTAAAGCACTAATATTATTTAAATATATTTTTATTTAAATATTTTTGGCTATATTTGATACGTTGAGGTCATCAAGACTTTGAAATCATATCTCTTTGCAGAAAGGTGACCCTTTCATGTGCTTGAGCTTTATGTAGCCCGTTTTTAAATTGAAGAAGAAGTTATTTTATTTATTGCTAATGGTTGCTTCCTAGAAAAATATGGATATTTGAACAAAGGAGTGTTTTTCTTATTATTTATATTGGCATTATTTGAGTGTCTTTTTCAATACAAACAAAAAAATTCTATAAATATGTTTACTAAAGTTTTTCTACTTTCATCATTAGCTTTGTAAAAATTTTTATATATTATTATTATGATCTAATAAATACCATTAAAATACACACAAATATATACCTACACATTATATATATATATCGAGATTTAATCAAAAAGATATTTTGTTGAATATTGTTTAGACAATATTAAGTTTGAAAATATTATTATTTACACATAATGTTTCATAAAAGTTATTAGGTTTTGTTCAACATGAATTTAATTAAATACCCTTTATTTTCTTTTAATATTTAATATTTAAATATCACTTAAATTTGGGTGATATGTAGTTGTGACAATCTTTTAGTGACAAAATATATGTTTTTGTAATACTATTTAATGTTTGAATTAATTACCTAATGATATAAAATAAATAACTTTAATGGATATTTTAAAAATCAAATTAAACCAATGAAGCGATTTACATAATTTATTATTTCTATGAATTAAGCAACTATTATTATAACCAAATAAGGGTTTAATGAATTATGAAGATTTTTTTTTAATTTAATGGCATGATATTAGCTCTTCTTTAAAGCTTGGATTGAGAGACCATGAAAAATAAATAATATGAATAAGATTATTGTTACACACAAAACGTATATTATTATCTAAAGACATGATAGATAAAAATTTAAACTAAGTAACCTAACTTTAACATTTAATACATAACTAATACATTAATATATAAATAATCAAAAGCATGTGATTACTAATCACCTTTTTAATGCTTTTCTAAGTAGCAATACTAAAGAAACCAAACAACCTAAGGTTAAAATAACACTCAATGGCTCTTCTTTATTTCTTTTCTTCTTTTATATGCCAAACCTTATCCTTTATTAAACCCACAATTAACCCATCATTGTCAAATTAGATTTACATGCAAAATGATTATGTAACCTTCATTACCTGTCGAATGCTTATGCAAATCAATCCATGAAAAATTAATTTTTATAAAAAAAGTAAGCATGTCACAAACTTTTCTTTATTATTATTATTATTAATTTTTTTACAAAAAAAAAAAGCATTGCCTTAGTGTCTTCTCCTCCTTTTGACACCTTAGCTACATTAAGTCAAAAATTAGGTTTGGGCTTACCTCTGTCTTTTTTTTTATTCAATGTGATGAGGTCTTTGATTTTAAAACTTGAAAAGATCAAAGATTGAAAATTCATTGAAATGTGAATTGACATTTTTTTTTGTAAGAGCACCTCGAATGATGATTGATCATCGATTATTAGTTATACTTAGTTTAAGGATTAGTTCGATGTAATTTAAAAATGCTACTCTTTTATTATAAAAAATATTTATTTTAAATCTTGTTAAATAATGTAATGATTGATTATTTGGAAAATTCAAGACTTTTTTCTATTAAAATAAATTTTTTTTATTTTATACTTTTTTTTATAAAAGATCAAAGGATAGCGTTTGCAAAATCTTTGAAGTGATTATTACTCGATACCATATTTTTACATATATAAATTTTTAGTTGCACTTGACAATAATACTTTTTAATCTTATTTTTATTAAATAACTTAATATTAAATAATAATACATTAAATCAATCAATTGATGCCAAACCTATTATAACTAAGTTGTGATCAAATGATATAACATTATTGATGACTCAACAAAGTCAAATATAATAAATTAATAGAGTCAACAAAAAGTCAAGTTCATAAAATGTCGACATAATTGATTTGCAATAACTCAACATAACAAACATGGTATGATAGAATCGAAAATGAGATTTCAATAGACCTCCTTTATCACTGAGCGGTCATTTAAGGGCCTTAACTGGTGATTCAGGTTATTTCCCTCGCAACGATGAAACTTATCCCCCATTATCAGTTGGCCGACCTTTATCTCTGTTTGGGGTCATATCTAGTATCCAGAGCTTGTCTCAACAGAATATCGATAAGCATATTAGGAGAGTATATCTCTTGAGCTTAAAGAGGGGCCGACATCAAAGTAATAGCCATAAAATATAAAATATAAATAATCGAATTACAATCACTACATTGGGTCTTCAAAAAGTTAGCAAGAAATGATGCATGAATAAAAAACGAGAACATATTAAAATGATCAAATTGGCTGAATCTTTATAGTTTAGCCACGTTTGGATTGTCATGTGCAAAATGGTTAAGATAAGTTTAATAAAAGGATTCGTATCAATTGCTTTTGCTTAAGATAACTAATGATGATGTCAACATATGATTAAGTTAATGAAGGATTAGATTCTCAAGTTTAACGATCTTATTCGAGTAAGATCAATCCATTATTTTTTGGCATATGGGTTTTGTTTGGAACCAGTCAAGTCTTGCTCCGAATTGGACTAAACAAAAAAAGAGCAACACAAAATCATCGTTGTTCAAGTCTAATCCACTTTGGGTCGAACCAACTCAATTTCATACCATTTTTCCGAGCTTGTTTTTATCAAATTACTTAAATTTTGCTTAGTTTGAGCTTGATTTAAGCCAAATAAGGCTTATGATAAGACAAATTTGTGACACTTACATATGTTTGTATGTTTAAATCTAGTTCACCTTTGAAGTTTTTCTTTGGACATTGATTTTAGGGCAAAGAGAAATTTTTTTGTGTAATAAAAATAATCTTTATGAAATAAACAAATACAACAAATAAATTTTATATAACAAAATGATTGTTTTTTTTTTTCAAAAAATAATTTGTGAAGCAAGTTTTTCAAAGTTAAATGCATACATTATGTTACCATGTTGGTCACCAACCATGACTATTGTCATGGTGTGTAGGTGAGCTTAATAAGGACACACCTAAAGCCTAATGATGGATTATTTATAATATCCACATCTTCCATTATGAAGTAATGGTCCTCATCATACTTCCCATTGCATTATGGGATGGTAGAGACATGACATCGAACATGGACTCATGTCCACCTTTGAGCGGAGGAAAAGAAGCAACACACATCATGGAGACATGTGTCCTCTGTGGTATGGAGTTTGGAAAGTCAAGACTATGAAAGCATAGAAGCCACCATCAATAGTAGGTCAATACCCATGAGGAAATGCAAATTATAACATGCCAAATTTGAGTGAAATTTAAATACAAAAGATAAAAATAAAAATAAAATTAAGTAAAAATTTGACTTCTTTAATGTATTTGAATTAGGGTCTATATCAAATATTATTTTTAAATTTAGCTTTCTATAAAATTTTTTTTCAAAATATAACTAAGAGTTTGTTTAGTTATGTTTTAAAATATTATTATTTTTTAATTTAAGAATAAACAAATTATATGAAAAGACTTAAGAGTAATTTTATCTTTTTGAAATAATATTTAACAAAGTTTAAATTATTCTATTTATCAAAGATCAATTATGACTTTAAACATGTTATAACATCAATCTATAGGCATAAAAGCTTTTTCACTTCAAATAATTTGTTGTCACGATAACAATTAATGAGTGAAAATCTTCAAAAACAAGAAAGGTTGTTTATATGATTATTATTTTGACAATATTATGTTCTAAATATTAATGTTATATAAACTTTAATTTTTTTTAAATATGAAATTAATTTTTATTATTTAACATGAAGCTATCTAAATAATTTTATTTATCACTTCTTAACAGTAGTATAAGCATATCTTTTACTCAGATATCGTTCAAATTTCAAGACAATTAAAATTTATTCAATTAAATATTGCTTTATTTGTAATTGAAGTTTCAAACTTTATTTTATTTTTATTTAAAATATTATTTTAATTAAATATTTTGTTAGATAAATATTATTTAAAATCATATATGTTTTTTTAAAATTAAAAATATATATTTTAAAAATTAAAAACATATCTTCCATTTTAATCGAATTTGACAATTAAAGTTCTCTTTTCATTCTAATACTTAAATATTTATACAATATTTATGTTACATTTATTGTCATATGAAAAATTGATGAAAGTATGCCCTTGACTTCCAAGCCTCTTGTTTTGCAAAAATATGACTTTTGTACATTCCTAAATAAAATTATAAAATTTCTTAAATAAGATTTTCATAATTAGCCCAAACTAGTTTCATGGGCCATTGTTTCACTTTTTGTCATTCTTCATATGTTAGGCTTATGATACACATGTTTGGGTTTTTATTTACTTTGAGCATTTCCTACCTTATACAAAAAATAACTCTATTCTTTAGGGTTCAAGCCAACATAATCTTATATAAAAAAATATCATAATTATTTTGTTTACTCATCTCATGATTTTGAGAGATTTTTTTATTATATTTTCATTTCTTATACAATTCTTGTTGTATTTCAACATTAATTATTTGAATTTTATATTCAAATTTTTAAAAAATATAAACGTCTTATCTATCATTTTTTATTTTACAAAACTATTGATTTTTTATGCCAAAAGTATTTTCAAAATATAGAATTTATTATTAATAGAAATCTAATATGTTAGGTCTATAGAGATTATATAAATCATTTATTGTGTGATTTAATAGTCATCAATGTTGTGTGATGTGCTTATTGATATGATAATATGTGAATTGAGACGAGAGTAGCACCTTGAAGAAAAGAATAATTTAAAAAATATGTTAAATGTTTTTGAAATTAATAGTATAAATAAATATCAAAATATTATAGTAATAAATATGTTTTAAATTAAGATTACAAATAAATGCTATTTCATATTGACACAAAAGATAATAATGTATACATGTTTTAGTAAGATTTTATGATATCCTTATAATATTATAAATATATTATTTTTTATAATAATTTTTTAGATGTAAAACATTTATTATAGTTTTTTTTATTAAAGTTATAGATTTTTATTATATTTACATTATTTTATTCGTTTTAGCTATCAAGTTATTTATTAAACTTGTCATGCTTACACTCTTACTTACATTTAATGGCATAAAATATATATTTACTGAGCATGGGAACCTAATTGTATACGAGTTAAATCTCCAAAAGTGGGTAAAATAAGTTTTTAACAATGGATATTTATGATGTTATCTCATATTTTTATATATATAGTTTTATTAGAGATTTTATGATTGTTTACTATGATGTTTTTTATAGTTAATTTATGATGTGATTTGCTAAATTATGGTTAATTATATTAATTTTTTTTAAAAATATTTGTTACATTTATTTTTGTAAATAATTGTGATAAAATATTATTATATTATGACAAAAAATGAAAATTTTTATAGAAAGCTCCATCTATTTGATTTTTAAAATTTTGAAAACTCTTAATTAAAATTTGAAGAATAAATAATTTAAAAATAAAGAAGAGTTGGATTTAATCTTTGTTTCTTGGTTAAGCTATTAGTGCACTCTAGTTGCTTGTAAATTCTAATACTTTTTTTTATCAATTTGAAAGGTTATGATAAATGCACAATAAAATTTTTTTCATTCATCAATCTCTTTTCTCAACTTAAACGAAAGAATTTTGTTTATGATTGTTTATAATTGATAGACTACTTTCTTGCTTGTTATGTCGATATAATTTTGTTACAAAAATAAGTTAATTTTAGTTCTACCTTGTCAAAAATAATCTTCTTTTAAAACTCTCTAAGTTGAAGTCTACTTAGTTCATAATTGTTTTATTATTATATTTTTGTATTTTCTTGTTCATATTAGACAAGTTTTGTATCTAATTTTTTTTATTTATTGTAGTTATCAATATTAGTAATTTAAAACTCTATGCAAAAAAGTCACCTTGTTTATTTTGTTTAATTGTCAATATGAATTGCTTTTGTGGATTTAATAAAGAGGGTGGGTGTATAAGAGGATAGAGAGAAAGCAAACATATATATCGATGGAGATGACAAAAAAAAATTCCTATGAACGAAGGACTTAGATCGATTAGTGCTACGATCATGAAATGCAATTTTTATCAAATTCATCATCATTTAGTTCGACCATTCCTATAGTGATAGCTAAGGAATAGATTTAATATCATTTTATTATTAAAAAAATCAAAAAGCTAAGTTGGTCAATACATTTGACGTTAGTGTACATTGTGTGGTTTATATTGGATATCAAGTTTATTAAGTAAATAAAAATATGATTGAATTTTTTCTATAGATAAAATAAGACATTTTTTAAGAGGGAACCATCATAACATAAAATATCTCAACAAAACACAATTATGTTTGATAATGTTTTGTGAGTTTAGATAGATTTAAAAAAAAGAATTTATAAAAAGATTTTTAAAAAATGTTTTTAATTTTTGTGAGTGATAACAAGATTTTTTATGAATAGTTTTTGTTCGAAATAAATTTTTAAAAAATTAAAATAGAAGTTTAAAACTTTAAAATCAAATGAGGCCAACTTTTTCAACCCAAGATTGAATTTTTATTATACAAAAAAAATTCAATTATTTCATTTGACTAAAGGAATTCTCTATGTATAAGATTAAGATTTTGTTTGATATATTAATTCCAATTTTATATTTTTGTAAAAAATATTTTTTGATTGCCAATCAACCTTTTATCAAATAATATTTTATTTTTACAAACTAATGTTAATAAATTAACTTCAATTTTTACTAAAATGTGAAAGTATTCTACAACCAATTTATAGTCTTAATAATTTTATTTACCTATTATCAAAAATATATTTCTCAAATTCTTAATTTTGCATTGATAATTACAAGTAACAATTTTTATATTTATTTTTTTAATCAATACAATATTCATCAATAATCATACCAAAACTAATCTAGTCAGAAGTGTTGTAAATAAAAGTTTAGCTCATGGTCATATTATCTTAATGGATTTACTAAAAATTCCTACATCATTAAGCCATCTATTATTTTAATTTCATATTTAATAGTAGAAATGTAAAATTAATGACTATTTAACAAGTTAACGATTGCTTTTGAATCTTTTCAAATTATAATTATTCTTGATAAAAAATTAGATAAATTAATAAAATCTGATAATACTCTCTCTCTCTCTCTCTCACTATATATATATATGATCTTTAACTAATATGTCAACTAATTTTTTTAATAACATCCAAATAATTAAATTCTCAAATTATAATCATCAAATCAATTATACCAATTTCAATAATTAGCCACAACAAAATTATCTATTCTTCATATTAAATATGGGGTCAAAAAGATTAAATAGACCATCAAATCTATTAACACTTTGAAGTCAAGTCAAGATTTTTTATAACTTCCAAAATGTGAGGTTATGAGCCATAAATTTGGTTTTAAGATTATAAAATCATGCTTATAAGATTTATATATAAAAGTTTTATAAAAAAAAATAGAAATATATTATGTCACCAATTGAAAACACTTTGACATCATTTGAAATATAAAAGGAATTGTGTTTCTTTTTTATTTTATCTTATCATCCTAGAAAGAATTTTTACTTTATTTATAATATTTTATAATTTTGTTATATGAAACAACAAATACGAATATTTAAAATTAATCAATACATCTATCATATCAAATATATTAGAAAAAAAGATATCTTTATCAGTGATGTTAATAATATATCCATAACCTATATAAGCTTTAACAATGTGTTTACATGTTTCTTGTATCAAATGCAATATAATCTTTTGTCTTAATTAGATAAAACTAATAATACATCAATTAGATTTTTACCATCTTTCTTTGTTAAGACAGATTTGAGCACAAGGCATTATTCAAAACCAAACCTCTATGAGTAGCATCTTCTATCTGCCAATCTCTATTGATTCATCATCCAACTCTACTTCTCATCCAACCATATATCTCTGACATCAATGCATTGGTCATCTTGATGAAGGAGATCTTTCATAACCTCTACCTATTTATCGTCTTCCTTATTCTTAATCTTAAAAATAAATTCTTTATTTAGCTCTTATAATTCTCTTCTTTATAATAAAAGTCATAAAACATAAAAAATTCAGAAATTTCATCTTTGTTGAAAAGTAATTTCCTATGATTATAATAATCAAACTAAAACAAAGACACCAGAGATTCGAACAACCTAAAAGAAAAATGATTGACCCATATGAGGCCAATAAATAACGACAATTATCAATGTTCACATATAAGAGAAAATGAGATAAAATAAGATCTTTTTTTTAATAAAAGTCAGCATATTCATATTTATGAAATGAATATTTTAAAAGTATAATTCAATTTTTTTTTCCATTTTTATTTATTTTTTAAAAATTAAAAATTAACTAAAAGCTTACAAAACCAAAATTGAAAAACCCACACAGAAGAATTGAAGCTTCTTCGAGACCATTCTCACGCTCTCCAGAAGCTAACATGACTTGGGCAAAGCTCTTCTTTCTTCTGGAAACCTGTTTAGGAGAATGACGACCCGTTTGGCGTTGACACGAGACGGAGGCGAAGGCGACCCGGCTCGGCCGTCTGCGTGGCGGTCGGAGACGGGCAGTTGCTTCCTCCAACACAGAGGTGATGACGTCCACGTTATCCAAACAAGGGAAAAAGAGGCATTAAGGGATGAGTTTGTTCACGACTTTTTGAAAAGCTTTTTAGCAAAACTGTAATTTTTGTGAAGTGTTTTATGTTGACCACAAAAAAAGTCATTTAATGGGGGGATGTTTGGTTTGACATTAGTTGGCTTTGTGATGTAAGCAAAAGGCACAATTCTCCATTCTTCTATTCTAGCTTGCAACTTAGGGGGGATGACGTGACATGAGAGTTGGTAAAAAATGGTATTTGGTTAAGTGGTTGATAAATTGGTTTGTTGCTAAGCCGCTTAGTTTTTGTTTAAGTGGATGATAAATTGTCTCGACATGTTCCAAGGTGAATTGCTCAGAAGTTTCCTAGTATATTATTTGGGTTTCGGTCATAGATCTCTTGGTGATGAGATTGTATCTTATTATCTCTTTTTTTTTGTAGCAATAGAAGCGTCAACTATCATTTCTACCAAACAACTACTACTTTGACAAGCAATCGTAGTGATTGATATTGAGACAAGTATTATGCTTTCTCCACACATTGACCTTAAGATTGTAGAATAACGAAATGTGTATAATGCATAATATGACACGTGTATCTTAACATTTAGCTTTTGTTTCCTAAACCCTTAACACGATTTATTCTTGTCTTTTGCCTCATATTGAGAAAATTTGTTTTTTAATTTTTAGGTTAAAGAAGATTTTGTATAACAAATCTTTATTTATGTCCCTATCTATTGGCATACTCTTTTTCTCTCTCATTTATTGTCCAAATTGTCTTAATTATCAAATTATAATTTCTAATGATTATTCTCTCTTCTCTGAGATCTCACAAATACCTATAATTTATCACAAGAATGCAAGACTTGCACTTGCATGCATGTTGAAGACCAGGCATTAGCATCAAAAGTCCTTTTTAGATGCTCTGTTGAAATTGTCATCCATTTATACTCAAGACCATGGCCTCCTACATAATGGCTTGATCCAAATATACTAATATCTCTTAGATAAAACATTTAGTAGCCCACACTAGCTCAAAGATTTACTCATGACGTGCCCCATCAATTGTACTAGTTAAGAACAAGTATCTCCTATTCTGCACCTCATAAGAAGTGTCCAATCTAAATGTGTGAATGCAAGGGGCCTTTTGTCTACTTAAACATTTCTTTGTTAATTTAAGAATGTTGATTATCATGAAACTTCCAGAGAAACAACAACAACTAGTTTTTACAATTATATTCACATATATAATGTATGTATCCCTACAAAATATAACATTTCTCTCATTATATTGTGACAAAATATTTTGATTCTTTCCAACTCATATCAAATATGTTGTAATGATGGTGGTAATTATGGCATGCTCTAAAGGCTCCACTTACCAATACAAACTTAAGCATATAAAGAGATGTCAACAAAGGAGAAAGAGGATAATAAAAGACTTATATATTTGTGATTTTTCTTTGGATTTAAGAATGAAGTTCCTTGCTTAAAATAACCTAAAATAAACCAAGGAAGCAAAAGGAATGCCATTATTAGAAATGAAGCAAAGCAATTTAACTTATTATTGCAAAGGAAACTTGATATTATCAAAAGTATACTTAATGTTATTAAGCCTAGGTAATACAAGAATTTTCTTAATAAATATTAGTTTTATGTGATTTGTTAAATCATAAAATTGACTAAGAATACCTTAAGCATTACTTTAAAGTGCTCTTTGTTTTGTAAATTTTAAGCTAATAATAAAACTTCAAAATAAAAAGTATTGAATATGTAAGATGAACTGAATTAAGAGCAATAAATTTCATCTAATTATGAGCATGTTTTAGGCACCAAAAGGATCCAATAATAAGCATTTTGAATATATTTTAAAATTTTTAGATAACTAGATAGTCTTGCATGTGAGTAATTGTGAAATATGTTATATTTTAATACTTAAATTATAAAGATAGCCAAACTTTGTTTCTTGTGGGATGATTTTCTTAAAGCTTCATAGTGAGAGTTGTTTTATTCTTAAATCTTCTAATAACATGAACTTCCTTACAAAATATTTTTAGTGGGTGATTAAGATAATATGTTACTTTTGAGATAAACACTAATTCCTAAACTTGATAATTATGAATATCAATGTAATGATGTTAAGAATATAAATGATACATAAAGAAATATTAATACGTTATACACATGAGAGTGAATCTAAGCTTGTCTAAAAGAAAATTTTTCTCCTATCTTCATCCATGGATTTCACAAATATTTTCCATGTTTATATTAGAAAAAAGCTACTTGAAGAAAAATTATTAAGAAAAACTTCCTTCAAAGTGATTTAGGATTGAAAAGAATCTAATTACTTTAATTGAGATGAGCATCGATCATCCTGCAAAAGTTATGGAGTGAGGAAATAAGACTATTTTTAAGGGAGAGAAATCAATTTCTCTTGAAATTAATTATTGGGAGACATTTAGGTTTGGAACCAATATAAGAGGGAGGTTTGTTAAGGCTATAGATAGCTCAATGTCATGTGGTAATGGAGTTGTTATCATGCACACTAGTGAAGCATGCGATCATAATTCAGAAAAAAAGAGTGCATTGGAAGGGTGTCAAGTGATAAGTAGGAAAGCATACCAAAGCATACCAAAGTATGTTGTATGCACACTCCAATGACAATCCAAGAAACAAAGGTCGTAGATGAACAAGGTGTGACTTAACTAAGGAGAAAATGAGATTTGTAATAGTAGTGGCACATCATATGAGGATAAAAAAGAGCCTTTTGCTATGAATGATGGCATATGGCTCACTAGTGGTTGCTATAATAAAAAATGTGAAAATGATAAAATAGGAGAAATTCAAGTTAAATATTGAAAATGTTTTATAGTCATTAATGTTAGTATAAATGATAACAATAGAGATGATGGTAGAGTGATTGTGATAGGTTACATAAATCTAGATCATAAGCTAAGGTAAGAGAAGGTTAACCATAGCCTTTCTCTTATATAGGTATGTAGAAGAAGAAACTTTAATAATTCTTATAATGATAGTAAAAAAATGGAATGTATGAGTGTAGAAGAACTCTTGCACTAGGGTGAGGATAACAGGGAGTAAGCTTTACTCTTTTAGCCAAAATTGTGCTATTTAAGACGTGGGATGAGTTCTTCTAAACTCTAAACCTCTTTAAAATTTTAATTTCAATTCATTCAAAAAGCTCTAGTTATATGACTTTTAAGTTATTTTTAAACTTAACGTGAAAATAAAAGAAGACTTAGTTAATTTTTATTTTTATGAAGATAAGACATTTAATATTTGAATTTCTTATCAATCAATTATCATAAAAAGTTAAAAAATTATAATTTTTATTGAATTATTACATGTCCCAAAATTGAAACTTTATTTATTTTAGATGGGTTTGGTTGCATGAGTGAAGCAAAAGTAGTTGAAAGTTGACAATAAAATATGATGCAAGGAAGTAAATTGGATAAGATAAATGTAAGGAAAGTAAGATTGTGCAAAAATTATAGGCAAGATGTTAGGAAATATGATCAATAGTAGTGAAAGTCATAGAGGTAGGTGAACTCTATGATATATGATTAAAAGGGGAATAGGATTAAGCAATATATAAAAATTCACTTGTATTATAGAGTACAAATTTGTATAAGCATAAAAAAGCATATATGTGAAGAAAACATTAATAAAGTTTATGATTAGATCACAAGAGACAATGATAGCTAATTAAAAAAAAAATATTGTATGTGTTGTTTCAGTATAAGCTGATGGTTTAGTACAATATAGTTATATGACCCCATTTGTTAGTCTATGCATTTAATATAAAATAATAATTAAATTCTTGCAATTGATAATTTCTTTGATATGAATATTAGGCTAACTATCAATTGATGACTATTAAAATCAATCACAGTTATCAAAAGTGGTGAATGTCAAGGTCTTAAATTCAATTATAAATAACAGTACAAAAAATTGACATAAAAAATTGTTAATCACCCTTTTGATAGTAGACAAGATTTTTTGAGGTTAGTGATTATACAAAAAAAAAACTACAAATGAGCACACAAAGTTTTATTATAAAAACCTTGAGAATATGTGAAAACCAAGTTAATATATTTGAAGCTAGTCCATTATGTTATTGTTTGTTTTATATGATTGTTGAATAAACCTCATGAGATAAGATCATATAAAAAAAAAAGAAAAAAAATATTTCCATCAAGTTTATAATATCTCCTTATTATTATTCTTTTTTTCTTTTTCTTATGCTCTCACTATGTTGTAGAGATTCATTTATCATTATTAGTAAACACATTTAATGTTCTAGATTGACGACGTATTAAGTTTTGAAATAATATAATAACTAATTATGCTTTATTGATAGAATATTTTTTAAATATTTAATATTTGTATTCTTGTAACAAAAGACTAAATGCTATGAATCCTATTATCATAAAATTCAAAAAATTTAAAATATTAATCGATAATCAACCCATAATCATCATTTATTATTGGATTTCAAATATAATAAAAAACTAATTTCATTTACAACTTAATATCATTTCATAAATGATATATTTTATTATCATTATTTAAACATCTTTTCTTTCACTTGAGTCTCTGTCTTTAGCTAATTACAAAGAGAGTTACTTTTTATGAAATAATATATTTTTTATTATTTATCAGAACTAATCTAAACAAGAAATCGGGTTGATTTTCTTTAAAGAATTGAACAAAAAAAATTAATCATTCAATACAAAAGGGTAAAGACATGCCTTTCGCCTGTGTGGCTACACCGAGCGCCACATTTTTAACGACTACGGCAATAGACAAGAACCAGGAATCGCCAGAAATGCGCCGAGTGTGAACAAAACAAAAGCGCCCCAGGAATAAGATCGAGAACTGGCGGTACTTCCGCCGGACACGTGATGAGATACGAACAAACAAGGAAAACACACATTCTCATCTCTTAGCCACGTATATAATGTACCCCTCAAATAATTACAATTAAAAAATACTTTTATATTTTAGAATGTCTTTTTTATTTTATATAATAATTTTCCGTCCATCTTTATCGACACAGCAAGCAACCGCTACTGCTGCACTTATAAATGAAACCCACCCATCACTGCCGCCTGCTTCAACTACCTGTTTTCAGCGGAGCAAAAGCACAAACACATGGCGAGCACGAAGAAGAGACCCACCAACGAGCGGGAATCGGAGAGTGTTACCCTGGCCGAAGCCCATATGCTGCTTTCCCTTGGCGCCGGTGACCAGTCTTCTCCAGCGATGGGCAGGAGGATGTTCGAGTGCAAGACCTGCAGCAGGAGGTTCCCGTCGTTCCAGGCACTGGGGGGGCACCGGGCGAGCCACAAGAAGATGAGGACGGATGGGCCTCCCCCGGCGGAGGGGGAGGCGAAGGAGGGGAAGACGAGGGTGCATGAGTGCTCCATCTGCGGGCTGGAGTTCGGCATAGGGCAGGCGCTTGGAGGGCACATGAGGCGGCACCGGGCTGCGGCGGCGGCGGTGGTGGGGGTTGCGGAGAGGAAGGGAGGGGAAGAAGGGAGGAGGCGGATGTGGATGGATTTGAATCTGACGCCTATGGAGAACGATTTGGTGATGAGGAAGATAAGCGGGATTGGAGATTGGATCCCCATAGTGGATTGCTTTAATTGATCCATTTTTTTTTAATTTTCATATTTTAATTTATATATTTTTAAGCTTTGTTGTTGTATATATCATGCTCTCATACGTGTTTAAATATAAATCTGCATATTTTATTTATTTATTTATTTATTTATTTATTTATTTATTTATTTTTTGGGATTAGGAAGGCTGTTGCATAAACGTGTACGCTGGAATTTATTTTTTGGATTTTTTTTCTCAAATATTCTTTTGGGCATATGGTTTGTTACAAGGCCATGTATTTTATAATTAATTTATTTCTTTTCAAATTTAAAAAATTGAAATTTTGTAAAAATGTTTTTTTAATCAATAAGAAAATGAGGGACATTTTCATCATACTTTTTTTAATAGAAATTACACAACTAATATCGTATAAAAATATATTTTTTTATTGAAATTCAATCATGTTTGAAGACTTCATTTTTGTAAATTATGATTACATCAAACAAAACTATAAATTAGTGCTATAAGAACAAGAAGAGTCTCTATTTGAGGCAAGAAGGTCAATAAAGTAAGCTTTATCAAACATCAAAGTCATTAATTATAACTAAAAATAAGATGTGGTCTGAGAATTCTACTTTTATAAAATTTGATAAGTCATGACATTTAATATGATAACATGTTGTTAATGACCAAAGATTAGAACAGTTGATGTCAATAACTTGTAATAGTTTGGCTTTTGGTATACAATTGAGTAAGAAAAATTTAATTTGAAGAAATTTCAACTTATATTGGTTGGTTTAGAATATTTCTAACGAGAAGTTTTATCTTAATCTTTATTGATTAGTTGTTGCTAAGTTTGTTTGACCTTAATCCTCAACCTACTCCCTCCTTTCTTAAGCAACTCTCCCCTTCATCTCCTTTGTAGCCCTTGTTATGAGTCTTTATGATCCCTTGCTTCCCCTTTGACCAACTTTAATTTAGCTAGCTCTTTGCCTCATCTTTTGCAGTTGGTTTTCTCCTCCATAGGTCTTTCATCCATCAGCAAACCTTTGATGATTTGTCTCGAACTTTCTCTTTTTTTTCTACTACCTTATCCAACCTTCTACCCCTTTGTCCTCATGGTAGACAATTATTCATCATCTCACCTATTCCTAAACTTTCTTCAATACTTATAATAGTTATCCTCTTCCCCTTTTCACATTGTCTTAGTTTAATAATTCTAAAATCTAATCTTTGATATTTTAATTTTTTAAGTTGTCAAAATAATAATTAGTTATAAAAAATATCTAAAGACTTCACTTAGTTTTATATAATTTTCATAAATTTTCTATTTTTTAAATCTCTGATCTGTTGTTTTCTAGTTTTCTTTTATTGTTAACATAGATTCTTAATATTTATTTTGTCCTAAATTAGACCCAAACTAAAAACACAAAATATCTTTTTTATGTTATCACACCACTGTTGCCATTGTACTTATCCAACACCACATTCAACTGCCTATATCAGTGCGCGTGCAATAGTTCTAAGTTGTCATGATGATTGTATTATGTAAAGTTGTTGGGCATCAAGGAGAATGTAATAAGAAAAAGAAATAAAAAGCTAAGTAACATTATGACAAGACCATGCTAGTTGAAGGATTAATTTGATTTCAAGCTCTTTTAATTACGAAATTATTGATATGCATTAACAAAGAGTTATGTTCCTCTTAGTGTAGATAAAATGACTCAAGTAGCATGATTATTAAAATAGATTTTTCATTAGATAACTTATCAGTAATTAAAAAAAATATATTATTTTCAATCAATGGCTACAATATATGTTGCATAATAAATTAAAAGGTGAATTTATATGGTTATTGTTATTTTATTTATTGATAATTTCCTTTGACAATAATGTTGTAAATTATATATTAATTTTAAAAAAAATACTTAATATTGCTAAGCTTCATTGCCACGTATATTAAAAGCTCAAGTCTTTCCCTGAAAGCTTTCCTTCATTCAAAAGGAGGCAAAACAAGCAAATGCATAATTCTATATGGAGGATCAAAAAGGAAATCAGACAACAGCAACTTCAAGAGAGGCTTAGGGAGGGGCATTCCCCAACCCCAAGCAAAGTCGGATCGGCAAGCAGCGCGTGCAGCCCAGTCCGCCAGCGCGTTGCCATCTCTCTGGATGTGTGTGATAACAAGCGCGTCAAGGCTCTGAGCATACAGAATCGCCTTGGCAAAAGCACCTCCCGCGGGCACCTTGGTGAGGGTTGTGTGCATCGCCTGCATCATGAGTGTTGAATCAGTTTGGATCTCAATGACCCAAAACTCCGAGAGCGCAGTCCTCGTCAATTCAAGAACCTCGAGCATGGCATAAGCTTCCATGGCCATACTCACCTGAGAGAAGACTTTCCTCCCGATCACCAGTTAGGGCTTCCCCGTGTGATCTCTAACCACTAGTTCGAGACCCGCTAGATCATCACCAACGGCAGCGTCGCAATTGATTTTAACCCATCCAGTGGGAAGGGGAACCCAGTTTTGGGCTATCATCAGTTCAGGTGAACTGAGCAAGTTCCCGCAAGACATGGATGGGTGAGCTCTATAGAGCAATGCGATCTCAATCTGCAGCTTCTGCAGGATAGCACTGTTGCTAGGCGTTTGTTCGTTATGCTTCTTTGCATTGCTGAACTCCCATATGTAATACATCCACGTAGCTAAGGTTGCAGCATGCAGCATGCCGTTGTCTTCGCACCGCGTAGGCGACGCCACATAATCGATGAACTGTTGCATGAAAGACACCTCATCACTCAGTCCAGGACGGAGGCCAAGTGAGGCAACGGCCCCACATAGCTGGTAACTGCTCCAGAGCTCCTGCGCATGCGGACATTCCCACAGTATATGTTCCGATGTCTCATCGACATTACACCCCCATATGCAATTGCTGTATACAACGAGTCTCCTGCGAATCATCCAGATTGCTGTAGGGACATGATCCCCTACCAAACGCCATAAGAAAAATCACACCCTGGGTAGAGCGTTTACTTTCCAGATCTTTTTGAGATGCTCCGTGTCCGCATTAGGGCTTCCCATGCAACCTCCAGTTCTTTCGCGACGTAGCTGCATGTAAATTTTTGAGTCGTTGACCTGAGAGGACTACGTATGGGACTGCAGGAGTTTGTCACGATGTTGAGCCCAGGGCAAATGCATTATGCGTTCATACAAAAGGTCGCTGGCCTAAGCTCGGACACTGCCTTCATTCCAAACGTCAGTCTCAACAATACAGTCACGTGTTTTGGCCAGTCAACGTCCATGTTGATGAAGGTGGGCCACCAGTTGATTGGGAGCACACCGAGCCAATTGTCTTCCGGGAATAGGACGTCATTGTTGTTACCAATTCTCCATACAAAGTTAGCTAGGGCATACGACATGGATGCAGCGAAGAGTCTGCATGCATGGGAGGCTCCCCGTGGTGCCCTAAGCAGTTTTTTGTTGCACTGTATTTAGTTCGCATGATGTGCACCCAAGAGTTTTCCTCTCAGCCAATCAATCTCTTACATTGCTTCATGAGCAAGACCCGCTGCCAGATGCGCATGTCCAGGAGGCCAAGGCCACCCGCTTCTTTTGGCAGAGTGACAGTATCCCAACTCGCATAGTGCATCATTCTTGAGCCGCTTGTGCCGCACCATTGGAAATTCCTAATCTTCTGCTCCACCGCGTCAATGGCACGCTTTAGCATAACGCAGTAGCTCAATAAGTGATTCGGGATAACATCCAGGATACACTTGATCATGACGACCCTCCGAGCAAGTGATAGTGAAATCCACCGTCTTTCATTTTCGTCATTTCAAAAGCTCAAGTCTTCCATTTTCGTCAAATGTATGATGAAATCCACCGTCTCCAAGCTCTTCACTGCGCTCCCAAATCCAGATTCGATCCCCAAAAGCTCTCTCCTTTATTCTGATCTACTTATCACTCAAAAAACCCACGCCTTAATACTCAAATCCGGAACCCCAATCCATCAATCCAATCTCGTATTCTCCTACTGCAACCAGAAAGCGTTCTCTCAAGCCCGTCAGCTGTTTGACGAATCTCCCGAGTGGGATTTATTCTGCACTACGGCCATTATTACCTTCTTTGGTCATCAGAACCGCCACCGAGATGCTGTATCGCTGTTCTGCCTCATGCTCCTGCGCGGCGTCAGGCCCAATCAGTTCACTTTCGGCACTGTCCTTCACTCCTCTACCGCTCTCCATGACCTTGCCATTGGCAAGCAGCTCCATGCCTGTGTCATGAAGATGGGTCTCCAGTCCGATGTATTTGTGGGCAGCTCTGTTCTTGACCATTATGTCAAAATGGGCGTGATCGACGAAGGAAGAAGAGCTTTTGATGACATTTGTCTGCCCAACGTCGTCTCCTACACTGCATTGGTTTCTGGGTACATCAAAAACAATCAGCTTGATGAAGCTTTCAGGCTCTTCGAGGAAATGCCGGAGAGGACCGTGGTGACATGGAATGCGATGATAAGTGGTTTCTGTCAAATGGGCCTCCACGAGGAGAGTGTGAATCTCTTCGTGGAGATGCGTCGAGTTGGCGTCGCGCCTAGTAGTTCAACGTTCACCTGTATTCTTACTGCAGCTGCCTGTATATCAGCCCTTGCCATGGGCAGGAGCTTCCATGCTGACACCGTCAAGGTCCTGGCCAAGCTTGATGTCTATGTGGGCAATTCCCTCTTAAGCTTCTACGCAAGATGCGGATGCTTGGAAGATGGCATCTTGGTCTTCGAGGGACTCGAGGAAAGCAACATTGTTTCTTGGAACGCTGTGATATGGGGCTATGCCCAGAATGGCAAAGGAGAGGAAGCTCTCGAAACCTTCAAGAGGATTGAAAGTGGTAGCTTGAGGCCCAATGATGTCACTCTCCTTGGATTGCTGTTTGGCTGCAACCACTCTGGACTAGTTGACGAAGGGATTACAATTTTCAACAGGATGAGGGAGGAGGACCCCAGCATCGTCAAACCTGAGCACTATGCCAGTGTGGTTGATCTGCTCTCTCGCTCTGGAAGACTTCCTGAAGCTGAAAAGTTCTTGAAAGAGCTTCCATTTGAGCCAGGACTTGGATTCTGGAAGTCACTGCTTGGGGGATGCCAGATTCATAGGAAAAAGGAACTGGCTATGAGAGTTTCTGAAAGGATATTGGAGGTGAATCAACATGACATCTCCTCCTTTGTTCTGCTGTCTAATGTCCAATCTTCTGTTGGCCATTGGGACAATGTGTCAAGCATCAGAAGGAAGATGCTCGAGAAGGGAGTGAAAAGGGTACCTGGATGTAGTTGGATTGAGGTTCAAGGCAGGCTTCATGTGTTCTTCAATGGAGACAGAAGGCATTCACAAGCTGATGACATCTACTTTCTTCTGAGAATTATGCCATATCAAGGTGAGCAAAGTGCACTTTTTAACTAACCATTCTAGTGATTAACAGCTGTATTGGTTTACCTATGGTCCTATAATCTCAAGAAAAAAATATTTTGTAAATTGTTAGGGGAAATATGCAATATTCAATGCAGTTGTTAAATTTGTGCAATCATTTCATTCAATGCAAAATCAATAACAAATCTTAAGCTAATTAAGTAAAACAAATCTTTTATAACTTTTAATTCAATATGACATTTGTTATATTCTATTGTCATATATTTTTTTAGATTTTTTGTTTCTTTGAATGAGAAATATTATAATAACTCATATACATAAATTCATTGAATTATTTTAACATATTGAAGTATTTGTCCTTACATTACTTGTCTTAAATAAATAATATTTATATCATATTTTTATTATTTTTTGTATATTTTTTGTTCTTAGACATCAATGCCTCGTGTATTGGAATTCTTTTCAGTTCAAATTCTTAGTTTTATTGTCCAATTCAATAAATTCATTTTGAAATGTAGTTGGTAAAAATTTTGCAAGATGTCAATTGCAACCAAGGCTTGATCGAGACTGACCATGTGGCTTATGCATAAGTTACCAATGATTGAATCTCGAGTCAATCTAATTCTGGTTCAAGATTGAATTGAGGTTTTTTTTATCCCAATTTGTTCAGATTCAAACTATGTATAAGAAAGATCTGATCCACATTAGGTGTGATTTGTTGGTTATTTGTTTGATCTAGAGAGAACTATTTTGACTTTAGTTTAAATTTTGAACTAATCCCTAATCCCTAATACTTAACTAATGTGTCGTTAAAATTAAAGACATATGATTGAGAGGTCAACATAAACCAAAAGGTTATATTAGAGACACAAAATTGACAATATCAACTAGGAATTTGACTTTTTGCTTTTGCTAAACTCAAATTTTTCAATCATCACAAATACAATAGTTTGAATTCAAATACTCAGCTCAAATCAAATAGAACGGGCAAATATCCTTCCTACTAGACTAGGACATGATTCGTAGTCACAACTTGATCGAATTAAAAAAGTTAAACTACCAAATTGAGTTGGTGCCTAACTGGAGTTCCTAACAATCAAAGCATGTGAGGAAGAATCACTCGCAATTATTAGATAGGTCAATAAAAAAATCTAAAAATTTGTATAAAAGATATTTTCTCTTATACCTTTTATACTATCATATTAATTTTATTTAAAATAATAATTTAATTTTATCTTATTTCTATATTTCTAATTGTTTGAACTCAAAATCTTTTCTATGTTCACATAATTTTCCCTATTTTTTTTAATATTGGTCGACACTGCGACGGGGAGCTTGATTCCTTCATGATGCTATTCTTCCTATGTTATTTCATGATACTTGGAGTGGTAGCCATGCATAATTATTCGTAAGCACAATTTATGATGTATAACTTTAATGCATTTTTCCCTACTCATTAATGTTTTATTTCTATTTTCCTCAACAATACCCTTCATTTAAAGGCATGCAAATAGGTTTTGTTGGCTTAAGAAATACTATTCTTAAATCAAGGGATGTCACAGTCAATCAGATCGTAATCTTATTAGCCTTAATAATTCTCGAAAGCTTTATAGATAAACATATGATGTTTGGATGATGATCGTCCTCACAATTTGATTGATAAAAACAAGGGGATTTTCATCTTTATTATTGTAATATATATATATGTATATTGTGAAATCTTTGTTTTATATGAGTCTCTATAGCATTGAAATTTACTAAATATCTTTAACTTCATAATTTTTCAAAATTATTTTGAAATTTTGACCATATAAGAAAGATTTAAATTTAATTAAAAAATATTGTGTTTTTTGTTAACTATGATTATGTTGCTAAAATTGGCTTAAAATACAAATTGTCATAAGGAGTATAATTTCAACTAAATGGAATTTACAAATACACAAATTAATTATGAGTATATAAATTTGTCATCTTCCTAACTTAAGTGAACTTTTTTTCTCTTATTTTTATAAAGTTTTTTAGTTTACATTTTGATTAATTTATATTTTAAAATTAAAATTATAATAATAAATATTAATTTAATATAATTACTGAATTAAGCAAAACATTATAGATCAAAATTATAAAAAAAAACCATTGAAAGTATCAAACCAAAGCTTAAACAAAATTATCCAACCAAAGACAAAAACCAAATCTTCAAAGTCAACGACAAGATAAGCTAAAGAATCACCCTGACAAATTGCATTTTTTAAATAAATTAAAAAAAGTTTTATATGGGAGAAATAGAGGTAAGTAAAAGTAATTCAATATTTATTACATTTCTTTCATATCGTTTGTATTTTATTTTATTATTTTATTGTTTTAAAAATATTTATATAACTATATATATGAACTTTTTTTTCATAATGAGTATTTAATAATGACAAAGTTGTAAAAGTTTTATCATAAATAATTTAAGTTTATTTTTTTAGTCTTTTTCTTTAATTAAAATATTAAAAGAATTTAAAATCTTTTTTTTTAAATGTATGATTTTTTTTCTAATTATTAAATTTTAATTTAAAAACAAATTCCAAATTTATGGTTAATTTGATTAAACTAATTATTTTTTTTATCGCAAAAGTCTTTCTTTTAAATCATATTATGCAAAAGGTAACAAATTTTATTTATCTTTCAATTTTAGCACCCATCAAAATCTTTTTGTTATATTATTTTATTATTTTAAAAATACTTTTGCCTACATTTTATTTATAATTAAAATAAAAGTGTAGTTATTTTTAAAATAAATAGTCTGAATAATAAATTATTTGATGAATCTTTTTCATAAAAAATTAATAATAATAACTCTTAAATTAATGTTTTTTTAATTACTTAAATTATCAATAATAAAAAAAAATCAAACTAATCTTTAATGATTATATTTATTTTAGTAAAATAGTGAGAATTTTGTGAATTAAAAAGATGATGAGATTATTAAGATTGAAACGTGATATTTAAAATATAATAAATAAAGGAATAATATATTATTTAATTTTTGTTTTTTATAATTTTTATTTTAAAATTTTGTTAAATCTGCTTACGTATAGCGTATTTTATCCAAACTAAAAAGAAAAGAAAAGAAAAAAAAAAAAAAAAAAAAACAAAAGGGCAAAATAGCAACGGAGCTTTTAGATCTGGAATTCGGTTCCTGCTGGTTTACAATCGAGACGAAGATCTCCACCTGACGAAGTAGCGATCTTCTTGATTGATTGTTTGTTGACGATGGAAACACAGTGGGCTGCAGAATTTCCACATGCGGCGTTGGAGAAGCGGCCGCGGAAGAGGCCGAGGATGACCTGGGACATGCCTCCTCCTCTTCCTCCTCCCAAGGTCGAACCCCATCACCATCTCTGGTGGTTTTTCTTTGATTTTTCTGTGTTAGGGTTTCGATCTTTCATGTGTGGCCCCGTGCTTGTATTTTTCTTGCCCTAGGCCATCGAAATTTTATGATACCTATCAGATAAGTGGGGTTTCGTCTTCTGTGCTTCATATGATTCCATGTCGTCCGGGAATTTAATTTTATGCCGTTGGTGAGATTTGCTTCCTTTGTACTAGATCTGGAACTTTCGTTTACTGAGAAGTTAGGTTATATGATGGGAAACGAAGTCGTTGCTGCCCCGATCCTATATTAATTCTTTGTTTTTAGACTCATGTGGAAAGCTGCGAATTTTTTTTTCGTTTTTGTGAGATTTTATTTTGCTTCCTTTTGGTTTCATTTACCAAAAATGAGATTGCTGTGAATGAACTGTTGTTGAAGAAATCTAATATTTGCAGGTACCTCGACCTCTGTATTGTGGGCATGAATATGTGAATGGTTATTGCATAAGCGATGCATTTTTCCCGTATTATCACAGTGGATTGCCTCGTCATTTGTCTCCTCCTTGGAGACCAGATGATAAAGATGGCCATTACGTTTTTGCAATTGGCGAGAACTTGACCCCAAAATGTAAAGTCTTTCTCCTTCAAAACTTTCTGATAGATTTTAATTGATCTTTATTGAGGTATGAAACTTGCCAATTATTCTTAAGGTTGGTTTTGGAAGTGAGCAACCTGTTGTAATTTATGTTTTACATTTTTATTTCTTTAAGTTTATATTTTTGAGTTTTAGGTTCGAGTACTTATTGCTTCAAATATTAGTTGCTTAGATGGTTCTTTGGTACTTGTTGAGTTGTTATTTGGATGCCTGATGTTTGTGTCTTGTATATTTCTGGACAAGTCTGATAATTTGCTTTACTAACTTGCCTTCATATTTTATTTTTCTTATTTAGCCGATTCTTTTGTCTTTTTTCATCAAATAGTAATTAATTACTTGATATTCTGGAGTTATCACTAATGCTCTTATTCTTATTGGTTTTGCAGATAGGATACTTAGCAAAATGGGTGAAGGTTAGTTCCCGTTTGATCCTATTTTTCTATTGCAGTTTGATGGTTATTTGTTTTACCATTTGAAATTTGAAGCTTGTTGTAACATGGATGTTTAAGTAATTTTTTTGTTTTATCTTTTACCAACTTATGCACAATTGAATGGTGATTTCCAGAAGTATGAGGCATGCATTTTACTTTTTGTTGGCAATTTTCTGTTGAAAAGATGATTAACGCCCTTAAAGTTTAATTTTTTATTGTGTTTAATATTGATTGGCATATATGCATGCTTTATTTTTTTTTTCTTTTGTGGAATTTTAAGGAACTTTTGGACAAGTACTGGAATGTTTGGATTTGGAGACAAGGGAGTCAGTGGCAATTAAAATTGTTCGCTCAATTTTGAAATATCGTGAAGCTGCCATGATTGAAATTGATGTACTTCAGAGACTTGCAAAACATGATGTTGATGGCTCTCGGTGGGTTGATTTACCTTACTTATTTTTCTAATGCCTTGCATCATTGCTTTTTAAGATGGATTTGCATTTCTCGGTATGTATGCTGCAGTTGTGTGCAAATACGGAATTGGTTTGACTATCGTAATCATATATGTATTGTAAGTAAATATTTGCCAATTTAATTGTTCTCTTATTTGATGGGATTTTTGAATTATAACAAAAAACTGGATTTTAATTTTTTCTGCAGGTGTTTGAGAAGCTTGGTCCCAGCTTATACGATTTTCTTCGGAAGAACAGTTACCGATCATTTCATATTGACCTTGTACGGGACCTTGGAAGACAACTTTTGGATTCTGTGGCATGTGGGTCAATATATTAGTCTTCTGTTCTTGTTTTCGTTGCTCAAGATGTTGCAAGAAAATTGCAATGCTTCTCATATTTTTCCCTCATGATATTTCCACCATTTTTCACTAATTTTCTCCATGTCTTTTGTAGTTATGCATGACATGCGGCTTATTCACACTGATCTAAAGCCTGAGAACATCCTTCTTGTTTCATCAGATTATGTTAGAGTCCCCGATTATAAGGTGGCATCTTTAAATATCTTTGCATGTGGTTCATGAAAGCTGAAATTCTATCAAATATATATAAGTTTTTATATTTGGTAGCTTTCTGATAAGTTTCTTAAGCTTCAAATGATTGTATTACTTATTTGTTTTTGTCTTTCTGCATTAATAGGCATTGTCACTATCTTCCAAGGATGGTACTTCTTTCAAAAATGTACCAAATTCTAGTGCGATTAAGCTTATTGACTTTGGCAGTACAACATTTGAACATCATGATCACAATTATGTTGTGTCAACACGACATTACCGTGCACCTGAAGTTATTCTAGGTGAAATAAACTTTGGTCGTGGTTCAATTTATTTGATTCAACATGGTGTTTACTAATTTCTTTTCACTCTAAAGGGCTTGGATGGAACTTCCCTTGTGATTTATGGAGTGTTGGCTGCATCTTAATTGAGCTTTGCTCGGTAAATTTCATTAGTACTGCTTCTGTTTCTTATACGTTTTACATTAATGGATTTTTGTTTTTCTAATATGTTCTCTAAGCTTGGTTTATTATTGTTCACTGCTTAATCATATGAGTTACTGAAAGTGTTTAGCAGTTGTTTTGGGATTTATATTCTTTTAATTCTTTTTTGCTTTGATTAATGAATTTTTTTTGGAGTTAATGGGGTCACTTTACCAATATAGCAAAATCATGCAACCAACTTTGAATGCCAACAAGAACATGGTTTGGTTTGATTTGGATACCTATGAATGTGCTTGGAGGTAGGGTCAATTGGCTGTGAAAAATATGAATTTGTAGTGTTGGGGATGAGTTGCTAACTCTCTTTCTATGTGGTGTCATGTGTATTACTTGCCTAGGACCCACCATTATGTATTTTGATTTTTCATTATCGATGAGGTCTAGAACAAATGATTTTTCCTCTTTTGAGAGCTGCATATTTTTCAGTTGGGCATATGGTACATGGGATAGTAAGGTGAATCATACATTGCAATCTTTTTATCACACAACGCTTGGATTACTTTATCTTAGATGGTTTTGTCATAGGGTTCTTCATTCCATTGATGATATGGAATGATGAATCCATCATACCATACTGTACATTGATCATATGGTATAGTATGGGTGATCATATTGAGAACTAATACTTTTCCATTCTCACACATTGATGAGATGTTCTGTAACCTTAAAAGAGGGCTCTATTTGCCTGTTGGTGATGATTCTGAATGATATGTGTGAGGGTAGGTGATCCTTATTTTTGCTTAAACCTTTCATCTTCCTCCTCCATACTGCTTTTTTTTTTCAAGCTTTTGGCTCTCTGATTTTATGCTTTAATAGAAAATACTATATTTCCATTTCGTTATTTTCAATGATTTGTTACTCCCCTCCAAATTCCTCTTTCTATGCTCTCCTATTCTCATGCATGGTTTACTTATTTTGGTTCCTTGCCCCATCTACGTGAACTAACCTGTTGCCTGTTTTGAAACAGTGATACTAAGATTAAGAAGTAAAGATTTACATAACACTGGAAAACCAAATAAATCATGCTCGTATGCTTCTCTCATTTTCTGTAAAATTAAATCTTAGCAAGGTTATATGCTTTTGAAAGGGATGCTAATCAAACAAAGAAAATCAAGAGGAAAGTGAAGAGAGATGGTAGAGAAAAATGGGGAGAAAGAAGATGGAAGGGGATCGGGTGAAGTATCAACCAAAAGAGCCAGGAGGTTTGGTGGAAATGGAGGAAGAAATATGAAGTTGTAGTTAGTAGGTACTTGTGAGATTAACGATAGATTAAATTTTGCAGCAATCATGAGAGATAACGCTTATGAGGAAGAAATAGAGCCAAAGTTCCATTCAGCATACAACCTAAAATTACAAAAAAAAAAAATGAGATCTAATCCTTTTTTTGCTTTGAATAAGGATTTATTTTGTTAGTTTTGGCAATGCTTTATTGACACTTCTACAGAAGATGTGCTCATGGAGTCCATAGGGTTGAATTGTCCAATATGATATAGACTGCTTGTGTTGTGCTGTAAAGAAACTACAATTCAGCCATTTATTATTTTTCTTTTAAGAGTTCAATGTTTCAATAATTCAAAATGTCGTGTGCAAGTATGCATTAGATTGAATGGTATGTATTGGGTGTTAATACACACTTCATTCTATGAAATTGGTGTTTTTCCATCTTGATTGACATTAGCCGTCAACAGCTACACCCATTTTTATGTGATGATCCACATCTTGTTTTGTTTATTATAATTGTGGGTAATTTTTATGTTTCATCAATTAGAAATGTTTTCCTTTCAACTAGGGAATGTTGAAGTTTGCATTTAGTTTGTATTGGATTTTAGCTTAAATCAAGTTTGAATTGAAGTAATTGAGTTAAGATACGAGTTGAAAACTTTGCTGAGATGATGTTTCAAGACGATTTTAAGTATTGTAGCAGAAGCTGGGTCCCCCCTTGGGATCATGGATTATTTGCTTTGCCTTTCTTAATATATATATTAGCTTTAGCATAAACCCCATAACATTGCAATGGTAAATCTTCAATGCCATTTTTGTTGATAGTTGTTTCCTATGATAGGGAGAAGCTCTTTTTCAGACTCATGAAAACATGGAACACCTTGCGATGATGGAGAGAGTGTTAGGCCCTCTGCCCTCCCATATGATAAGGAGTGCTGAGTAAGTTAAAGATGGATTTGCACCCTTTCTCATTCATCTAATTAGCTTAGTAGCTTTGTTTTTGTTTTTAAGTTTTCTCTACATGCCCATTTAACTAATGAATAGCTTTGTCCTTTGTATCTTAACGGATCTTTTGCACAGCCGTCATGCTGAAAAATATTTTAAGCGAGGCTTGCGGCTAGATTGGCCACAAGGGGCAACCTCAAGGGAAAGCATGAGGGCAGTTGGAAAGCTTCCTCGTCTCCAGGTATCCTCAACTTCACCTGTGCAACTTTTGTCAACCGGCAAGTTTAACCTGAGCTCTACCTGTGCTGCAGAACCTAATAATGCAGCATGTTGACCATTCTGCTGGGGATCTCATTGATCTGCTGCAAGGACTTCTATGCTATGACCCTTCCAAGCGCCTGAAAGCTCGAGAAGCCCTGTGCCATCCTTTCTTCACCCGAGATTTTAGAAGGTGTAGTTATTCTTGTAACCGAGAGCCCTCACTCTCCTCTCTTTAGATGCTTCTCAAAAAACCCATCAAACTAAATCGAGATTGCCAAGTTAGTTTGTAGCTGGACTTCCATTTGTGCTATACCAACTTGAATCTTGTGGCCTCTGTGTGAAATGAGAGATTGAGAGGTGCAAGTTTAACTGTTGTAAAACCTGGAATACTGACCTAATGTTATCTGATCCTTCTATGGTTCATTTGAATGGAGAACAGGTGTTTGTGCTTGTTTATCTAAATCAGCTCGCGACAAAAGCAGCAGATGAATCGGCCACACCGCTTGCTTCAGAAACGTGAACCCAGGTAGCCAAATTGACGGGGAATGCCGAGAAAGGTACGCAGTGCGGTCGGTGGATGCCGTCGGGTTTTAAACATTCTTGCAGAACTTGTATTGTTGTTGTGTTCTTTTTCCAGGAATTCTACAGTCAATAGGGCTCAACAGTGAAGTGCCGAAAGTCCTTCAGTAGATTGCCCAGTTAGTGATAATGGTGTGTTTGGGATCTGCTGTGAGGTAAGCTTTCTGTGGTCTTCTGCCAAGGAGTGATATTGTTTATTATAATCCTTATACATATGGATTTTCTCGTTTACATGCTTCAAAAAGGTTTATCGAAGGGGAAATTTTTAAACGGTCATTTGTTTTAAAAAAATGGTGGCGCACAAACGTTACCCGTTGGTAACGGTTTGTTTTTTCTATTAAATAATTTTTATCTTTTTATTTTGTCTTGTATTTGTTTCAATTTTTTTTAAATTGGAAAAGAAGCTTGAGACAGGGAGGGTGAAGAAAGGAAGAGAGGAGGTGGAGGAAGAGATGAAGACAAGACATCTTGAGAAATGTTGGATGAGAGGTGAATGGTATGAGTCAAATCAAGATTTGGTTGGTTATGATATGAAAATTAATTTTTTTAGGGATGTGTAAGATTTAAATTTATTATATAGATAAGTTAAATAAATTAAAAAAATAGGAGATTTTATCAACTTCTTGGACCCAAATTTTTCGAGTCTTTGCGTGGGGTTATTTTATTTTTAGAAGCAATCTTATGGGTCAGTAGGAGGGTTAATGGGTCATATACTTCTTCACTTTATTTGTTTATTTAGATTTAACAAAAATCTATTTTAAGTAATTTCTTTTAAATTATCTCAAATTTTTATTTTCAAATTTTTTTAATAGTAAAGCCCATCTTGTTTATGAATTCATCTATCTTATCGGATATTATGTGACTTCTGTATTTACTTAACTCATTGTTAGATTGTTCAATTTTTTTTTTTGTGAAAAGACTAATTGGATAGTTTATAGGATTGTATCATCTGATTTAACATGCAAAAAGTTACTGAAATGGCATCCAAGCATTGAATTTCTTCCAAATCTGATTCTTGCGCATCGAAGATTGAAAATCCACTAGGATTCAATTAAGGGATTTTAATGGATTTCGTGTATGTGTGTATATGCGTATATGCATTTGTGTTGGTATGATAATTTGATGATGAGTTGAGTTTATATATTAAATACACAATTTGATAATGTATTATGATTTTATATGAATTTGGATTTTAGCAAAATTTTTGTATTCAATTTATTCCATTGAGGTGTTTTTTGGAGAATATGTTTATTTTTAATTTACATGTTACTTTTATTTTTGTCACAAAATTTAGCAAATATTTGCAAATTGTCTTAAAATTTATGAATTTAATATCTTATATATAAATAATAATTTATAAAAAAATATAGTTCTAAAGATATGAACATTACCTTCCTCTCTGCCTTACACATACCACCTATTTTGTCTATATCATAATTTTTGTTATGCTTCTTTTTTTTTCTTTGATGTGTACTTATTATTTGTATTATATTTGTATATTAGTTATTGATATTAGGTCACATTTTGATTGACATGAAATTTTATAATTAAATATTATATTGCAAATTCAAGAAAACGAAAGTATAAGAAAACACAAATATAACTAAGAAATGAAAAATGTTATTAAGAATAAGAAATGATGTTTATATAATTTTTTTTTAAGATTTTCTTTAAAATAAAAAAAAATCAAGTAAATGATTAAATTTTGTTTTTGTCTTGAATACTTAAGGTATTGTTACCCTTGACTCACCTTTTGAGCTTGTAACTATTACAACTTACATTGTTGCCCATGGTGCCTATGTAAAGCATATTAAAGAGCTCATGCCTTTGAGCCAATTAGCTCCACTTTACCATTTGTGAGGTTTCATCTTAAATGAGCTTTTGGCTCATGATGTTATTTCCAAACACATATTTTCATAAGCCACCAACTTACAACACTAGATCATTTTAAATATTACAGGATACCCAGAATTGGGTTGTCTCCTAGTCCTTATGAGTTCTATCTTGAGTTGCTTTTACCTTCATTACTTATTAAGCTTATTCACACTTTGCTTTGGTAGTTGATTTCTATTGTTAAGAGATAGCTACACCATTATCTAGTTTGTTCTTTTATCTCATTACATAAGCTTACACTTTTTATGCTGTTGAGGAACTGCCTGTACCTTTCTCGTTGAGATTGATTACTATCCATTATTCAAGCTAGTTCTCTTACCATTATTGAATTGATTTTACTTGTCTAAGGTGTTTGCATATGTTTGCTTAATAAAATTTATCTTACTAGACATCCCTACTGGTCCCAATGATAGACTTATATAAGAGGTAAACTTAATTGCATTATCGTCAAGGACTATTAGTTTCCTATGACTTTCTATATGCCCATCATTCACCTATACCACAAGATTTTTTATAGCAATACTTAGCAACTTCCTTCAGCTTATTACATGGACAATTAGTATAATGACTTGGTGTGTATGATAATATAAAGACAACCCGCTCGATTCTCTATAATCTCAAGGCAATTAGTTTCTAGAAGAAAATTTAATGCAATTGTTCTAGAGCCTCACTATACTCATTGGACTTTAACAAATGGCTTCTAGTATTTAGAGCATAATTGAGTAGAGCATAATAGAGTTTAAGATGTTATTTGTTATTTTATTTTTTGTTATTAGTGGCATTATTTTTTTTTTTATGTTATATGGAATGTATGCATTTCTTTTAATGCTTAGAATTAGCTATAGAAGGTGTTTATAAGTTGATATCATTCTAAATGTTCTTGCTCATTCCTTATATTCTTGATTACATATGATAGATGGGTGTTTTTTCATGGGTCAAGGCTTTTGTGGGTTACTTAGAATGATGCTCATACCACTTTAAATGGTTGATAGTGGCATGACAGCATGTGTAGTTTATAATCTTGGAAATACTTGGATAAGGATATTAAATCACTAGTCATATCATTTGAACTAGTAAAATGTTTTTCTTTGATACCAAATGTGACATCTTTTTCTTATTATATTGACGTATTTTTCATTTGTGTATCCTTATCTTATAGCCCAAATGAGTTTTGTTTTTAAAAGTTTTTCAATATCTTAAAATTATGGTATGTCATGTAAATAACATCATTGATTCTTTAGTAAAATGTTTATAATCTTGGAAATACTTGGATAAGGATATTAAATCACTAGTCATATCATTTGAACTAGTAAAATGTTTTTCTTTGATACCAAATGTGACATCTTTTTCTTATTATATTGACGTATTTTTCATTTGTGTATCCTTATCTTATAACCCAAATGAGTTTTGTTTTTAAAAGTTTTTCAATATCTTAAATTATGGTATGTCATGTAAATAACATCATTGATTCCTTAGTAGTCGATGTGGGGCAATCAGATGTTCATTTTGTCCTCTTTGGTCTTGATTATTAGTTTTTTGGATATTTTTGTTGAGTGCTTTTAATACGCTCGCTTTTAAAATTCTTACTTATATAAGATGACTTTGAGTTAGGGATTTTTGATACATTTGAAATACTTGTAAATTTGTCTTGAATGCAAGTTGATAACATTGAATATCCAAGTGCTCGAGTGAAGTTGATGAGATGCCTTTCATATGCACCTGGGGTTACCGAAATGGTATTGAGTTGGTCGAGGTAACATTGAAGTTTCACAAATCTATCGTTCTCTTAGGTTTCCATCAAACTCTTCTCCATCTCCACCAATATATCTCAAGGACAATCTTTTTTTTATTCCAATTTAATCACTTTTTTATACTTTTTTCAAAAAATTTCAAAAATAAATGAAATATGAACATATATATTGAAATTCTTTTACTTGATGTGTCTTCTATAAAATACTAGCTATTAGTTAACTAGTTTATACATTCTATGTCAAAATTAATTTTTGTTGCCTCTTTATTTTTCTCTAATTGATCAAACCAACTTTGTTTTATTGACCATTTTCTTCAGTGTTTTCACATTGAAGCACTCTATGGGTTTTATTATTGTTTTGAGAAAAACATTATTAGAACTTTTTTTATTTATTTAGGTTAAAAGCCTCATTTGTTGACTTTAAATTATCATGAAATCTATAGAGTTGTTACAGCAAGATTAAAGTTCTAACAATTTTTAATGTAGTAGCATCTCGTATATCACATAAAATTTTGGCTTTGTGGTATACTTGTCTTATTTGGACTTAAAGTCATGTAATGATTGTTTCAATTTTTTACTAGTTTTCATTATTATTGTCATTATGGGGGTGGATTAGAGTTAACCTTTTGTTTATCGCATATTTCAGTTTGTTTTTTTACTAGTTTGTCAAGTTATTTGCATCTACATTTTGTTGAGTCATTATAATGTTGGTAGTTATTTTTGGATATTTCTAATTTAAAATGTAGTCTATGACATTCTTGTGACAATCCTATAGTTCTATCATTATAAAACTTAGTCCATTTTAGCTTAAAATTGAGTTTTTTGAGCTGTTTTCGTTGTCGGATGTTTTCTTTTTGTTGTTGCATTTCTCGTGACTTGTTTGGCTTTGCTCAAGCCATGCTGACCTGTTGAACTGTTCTGATTTGCTTGACCTACCTATCAACCCGAATTGACTTGCTTTGATTAGCTTTGACCTGTGAATCAAACTTTGGGCATTTCCATGCCTCTCCGCTCGCGCCCTAACATGATGTTCCACATTCAGCTCTAATCTTATTCTCGAAGTATTACTCGTACCATCTACCATTCTAATAACCATAGAATCCATTTTGTTAATATGCATCTGTTGTGATAAGAGATCAATTGGGTGTTATCACCTTTACTTCTAGCCCCACCTATCGAGCTTGAATGCAGGCCAATTGATTTTCCCAAGTTTTAACATAATGCTTGTGTTAGGCCTATTTGCAACTTTACATCCCTTTTTATGGAGTAAAGTTGTCATTGTTTAACAATTTTATATCTGAGCTTATTGTTTTTATGTCTTGTGAGGAGCTACTTTGGTATCCTTGACATGTGAGATCTATTATCCTCGATTATTCAAACTTGTTACTCTTACTTTGTTTGAGTTTTATTTATGTTTGAGGAATTGCTCAACCCCACTAGTCTATTTAACTTGTTATCCCAACCAATCCCATTGATAGAACTAAAAGTGGGATAAGCTCAATAAAAATCTTAAGAAATGATCCATCTTTTCAAGAAGAACGAGCCTTGAACTTTTGCAATTCCACTGTATATGTGGGAGTTATCACAAGGTTCTTAATGGTAATACATAATGACATCCTTCCAATTCATCATGTGGATGATGAGTAGGTATCTGGATTTTTAGGGAACCGTTGAAATGAATAGTATAAAATCTTACGCCTCAATTTTCTACAACACTCGATGATGATCATTTTTAGTCGATTGAATATACCACATTTGATATGTAGTTTTTATTGCAAATTTTAAGATTGGATGCACTGAAATTTACGTGATGCAAATTATATTACATGTTTTAACAGATGTTTTGGGCTCAAATCATTTTTTTTGCAATGGTTATGAGTGATGATACCTAAACGTCTCTTAAACTTTGAATAGTCTTTTGAGGCCCAAGTTAATTTATTCTTTTTAAGCTTTTTTTCTTTCAATTCTCTAAGGAATTTCTGTCTAATGTGTTCTTTTATTTAAGGGTATAACATACCTAGACTTAAGGATTTTAATGGCCTTGAAAACACTTGCTTTGAATTTATGTTCATGATTTCTCTCATCTTGTTGTGTTATATCTAAGTGCAAAAGTAAAGTAGCCATTTGGTGGGATACTCTTCCTCAACATTTCATGTTACCAACATAACATTGATTTTTAATGATGTTATAAGTGTCACAATCTATCATCTCATTAGAGTTTTCATATAAACTCTTTCAATATCTACCTTTATATCTTTAGAATCATTTTCCTTAGTTCTATTTATGCAATTTAGGTTAAATTATCAAAGTTAAATCTTAAATGATTGTGACTTCAAATTAATTTTAATAAATCCCATATATCCTAATTAATTCAAAATTGATTTTAAAAGTATCGACAACTATTTTAAAAAGGTGAATCTTTTAGGTTTGGCTTTGTAGCAATGGTCATTATAATGGGTATTGGATATAATACTTTCAATAGGTTTTGGTATATACTAAAATTTGCAACAAAGTAGGAGTTTGAAATTTCATTGGAAATATTTAATCATGCACTACAATGAGCTTCAAAAAAAATACAAATCAAGTATAAAAACCTTTTAAAAAATTATTATTTATTAAATAATGATCATTACGAATTAAAGAACTTCTCTAGTGATCATGACAAGTCTTTCTTGTGACAATATTAAGGTTGATTAATTTTGTTGGCTTATTAGCAAAATTTCTAATTTCTATGGATGGAATGGATCAAGTCTATGGAATAAAATAATGGAATCCTCTTTATTAAATTTTGGCAAATGCTTCAAAATTGGAACCTTCACTTAATTAAAATGTTTGTTTAATTAATTTCACTAATAATGTGAGAATTCATTTTGGCTTTATGGTATTTTGGAAATTGGTTTTTAATAGAAGGGGTCTTTCAAATATAATTTAATTTTTGTTTGTTCATATTTTAATACTTATTTTTTTATTCTAAAACAACAAAAAATAATACAAAATGAAATAAAAATAAATTTATTATTTTTAAAACAATATTAAAATTTTCAATTTATTCTTTTGTTAAAATTTTAAATGTTATTTAGTTATTTGATAATACCAGTATTATTGTGAATAGGTAATATTTATTAAATACATAAATTTTTAATATTGACTAAAGCTATAGCAATTTTATGTTATTTCAATATTGATTTTTTGTTTCAAGCTTAGAATAACTCAATTTGGTTCAAACAACATTAACTAGAACAGGATTTATAATAATTTTTTATTTTGTTAATTACCTCTTTGGAAAATGTCAAAATATTGTAAGCATTTGTAATCCATTATAAGTAATGAATACATTTAAATATGTTTATAACTATTTTAGGAGAAAGGTGAGGAACTGTTTAGGACTTCATATATTTTTTTTATTACTATAATTTATGTCACTTTTAGGTTTTTTTAAATGAGAGAGGACTTATACATTGTGGTAGTCTGTCATTAATTTGAGGTATTATTTGCTTTCATTTCTTTTTTTATGCTTCATTTGCATTAGTTGATGTAAAATGTGGGAAAGAAATGCTAAGTAGAGCTAGTGAGTAATTACGAATAATGCTCATTAGTTGAAACTTTCAATAGAATGTGACTCTGTCCACATTTTTGAATATTCAACAATAAAAATTCTAGAGTTGGCTGTCCCTAACTCTCTACTTTATATCGATCTCCTAATGATCTTGAATGCCAACATGATAACATTCAAATAATTGGTGAGCCAATTCATGGTCATCCTTTTGCTTTCACTTTCATTATTCCACCTTTTAGAGCAACCTTAGGCATTGCTCTCGACGACCCCATGGCTCTGATGTTGGTCTGATCAAAAAGATAAATCTGGGGATAGCTCATTCAACCCTTTCTTATCTAACCCGACAACAACCATACTTTTTTTCTCATATATTGATTGAAAACACAATAGTGAAGTTCCTCGATTGATTTTAAAAAAATGTACTATGTCCTAAGTGCTTTTTTGACATTTATAACGAGTTAGAAAGTCGGTATAACATCTCAAAAAATAAGGATAAATAATCATAAAATAGTTTAGAACTCTTAAATTATTAGAAGTTTTAATATCACACACAATCATGATATTGGGATTAACTGGATATCCTAAAAAGATGATAGAATTATAACCTTACAAATGTAATAAAATTTGATATTTATAGTTATTTTAAATTATTTAGATTTTTCAAAATTTTTTAAGAATTTTTAAAAATATAATATCTTTTTAAAAAAATAGTATAACACTAAAATGATGTACGACATCTCAAAATGAAAGTGGTGGGCGAAAATTTTAGTAAATAAAATTGCTTTGAAATATATGAATTAAGTTGATAAAATAAAATTTACTAATTCTAAGACTTGTTTTGTTATACAATCATGTCATTTAGTATTGTCAATATAGGAGCAACCTACTATGGATGATAGACAAAGTATTCCTGAACTAAAAAAGGTACAATATCAAATTTGTCAATGACATTCACTATAAAAGGCAAAATATTTCCCAACTATCTTTGTGATCTTTAAAAGGGCTTCAATATTTTCTAATTTAACAATTTAAGGTTTAATTATTGACTTTGGATCTTCTTCTAAAAAGTTATTTTGCTTATTGCCTTTTAGAATGGCATTGAAGTTCATTCTAAAAAATGAAGGAGATTTTGAGATACCATCCCCAAAAAAACAACCCACGAGGTGCAAACACTAGATGGATAAAAGGTAGTTATAAACATATCCATTTCTACATCGGTCTTTTGGGAAAATAAAAGCTTGAGTAGAAAATTGTATGCAAGGAGGCTTTTGAAAGAATAAAATCTTCTCTCATCTCTCATTTTGTTCTCAATAGCTAGATGCTTAAGGAAACTTTGTATCTTTATTGGAAGTTTTTTCCACTAATTGTGCCTTCATTGGAAGGGAAAACTTAATTCAAAAACCTATTTATTATATAAGACATGTCATGAAGCCTACTTAGACAAGATATAATCCTCTCAAAAAGCTCACTATAGCTTCTAGCCATATTTCAAAGTTCATGAAATTATTGCATTGAACCATAAATTTCCACCACGAAGTCCTCTATTCTCCTCGCATGACAACTCAATTTTTAAGTAGGCTAATGTTCATGGATCATTCGACATATTAATCGCATCTTGACAAGCAGCTCGAGCCAAAGGCCTTGCATATTTTATTCTAGATTTAAGTTTTTTTCTATTCTGGAAGATGAAGATGTACTTTTGAGCTGATCCCCAAGGGATAAACATATGACAAGCCATTCAACTCTTGTTTGTTGCCTCTAAGAAGAATGTTGATCTTCATAAATTCAAGTCTATAAGGTTTTCAAACCTCAAGATTCCATATTAACTTATGAGCTAATCCTTAAGGGGTCAATATGTGACAAGACATTCAACTCTTATTTGTTGGCTATTAGAAGAATGTGCATCCTCCTCGTTGATTTATAATTTCCCAGAAGTTTGGGTGTCAAAATATTATTCATGAATGACAAGTCCCAACTAATCATAAATTCAATTGTAGAGTTTTCAAACCTCAAGATTCCATATTAAAGAAACATTGATAATTCATCTATTCATACTTTAAGAAATTCAGGTTTATCGACATCAAAGATATCTCAGGATACTAAGGTGGTTGATACTCTAGCCAAGTTTAGTGTTCTTATCAATTGCCTCATCTTATCCAATTTGAGCATGAAAATTCTCAAGAGCATGGAAGTTGAGCTCAAGCCTTCTTGGATGAATCTATTCTTACTTTTCTTAAATCAAAGTACTTCCAAAGAAGCAACATGTGGTTCAAAAGATCTAATACTAATCTTATTGATTCCTTATCAATGGTAGGCTTTACTAGAGATCTTACCTTAAAAACCTTTTTTGATGTCTTTACTTGATAAAGGTTGCTCAGATTTAAGAAGAACTTTACTCATAAGAATGTAGAAACAACTCTTCAAAAATAATCTCTTTACAACAGCTATCATCCTTCAACACTATTATTAACCCACCATGCATCGTGGCACCTTTGATATTGTGAACAAGTGCCTTCAATATCAAATCCATGCTAGTATTATCAAAACCTTGCAAATCCCATCATCCGAGTCATGGATTTACTCGAGCCTTTCCCACTATGCAAAAACAACAAAAAAGTTTTCATTAATACTTGTAAATTATTTTACTAAATTGTTTCAAAGTAAGATAACACCTCTCCAAGTGAACTTGAAATTCAATAAGTCTCTCTAAGCAAACTCCAAAGAATAGCTATGATTTTGCTAAGCATGAGGGTATCATCTAAAATCAATCTCGATTTGCCATTTATGTCAAATGGGCATACAAAAATGTCTAATTAAAATATTCTTTTCATGATAAAAACTTCAAAAAAAAAAAGTCTTGTTTCATAGAAGTAATATTTTTCTATCTTTTGCTTTGTTTTTCAAATTAAAAAAAACAAAAAATTCTCATTTTCTTCCATTAAGACAAATATCATTTCTTGTTGATTCATATGACCAAGAGTTGGGATCTTTTTCCATGTGAATGAGTTATGACTCTAACACTGAGAAAAGACCAAGTTTAATTTTTCATACAAAAGAGTATTAATTTGATTTTATATTTTCATCATTATAAAAAAATATTTTTTATCCATATAATAATGGCAAAGAAATCTTTTTAGAATATTACTTATATAATAAAATGCAACGATTATGAATATATGGGAAAAATTGTTAAAAGTTTGAGTAATGTTTATTAAGGAAATACACCTCTAAAATTAATTAAAGTCATAAATAAGAGAGGTCATGATCATAAGGTTCTTTTTTGTTCCCATGGATGATTTGATTATATAATTAATAAAAATTAGCAAACCTTTTCAAAAATTTATTTAATATTTATTGTCTGTTTTGGACACATGCATAAAAGAATAAGTTTTAGAGAGCAAAAGGCATTTAGTAAACTTATCCTTTTCCCTTTTTGATTATTGAAGAAAGATTCTCTTTCAAAAGATGTTAAAAGATCTCTATTTTTTTATAAAGATATTTATAAACAAAATTTAATAAAATAATTAATTATCATAATTATAATGATCAAAAATTTTTGAACCTTTTAGTAATTTTTAAGTATAAAATAATTAAATTATAAATAAGATTGATGATCATGATTGAATTAGTCAGTATGACCTATTATTAACATATTTTAAATATAAAATTATCACTATTAATCAAATCATGATATTCATTTTGGAATAAATATAATATTTTATAATAGCTAAAAATTATTATCAAAAACTCAATCATTATAGATAATATTGTTATGAAAATATTGTGATATTTTTCAGAAATTCATAATTATTGTGCATTACAATTTTATATAATGACTCTTCAAAAAACAATAATTGTATAAAAACCCTGACTATTAATATAATGAAATATTTTTATACAATGATTCATCTGAGAAGTCGTTGTATAAAGTCTTTAAAGAAGTAATGTACAAAAATATCAATATATTTCAACCTAATATAATATGTATAGATGTTATGTCTAAAATATGAAAAAAAATCATTATTCTCAATTATATAATGATTTTATAGAACAATCACAATATAAGTAATTATTTATATAAATTCTTTCTAGATCCATTATAATAAAATATACTTAAGTAGAAGATGATTATTGAAACATTATATGAGATAATCTTTAAAAATGAATATATTAGATAATTATTATATAAAGTGTTTTTTTAAACTAAAATTTTATCTAACATAAACTTTTTTTTTCAAATCAATATCCAACATAAACTTTTTTGCTTTTTTATGTATTACATTTTATGAGACATGCTAGTATTTTTATAATCTTGATATATGTTGATTGGCTTATTCTTTTAAGTCTAATGTCTCTCACAAATATTTGGTTTGTTATTGAGATCAATGATTAATAGAGGTTACTTGGCTATACATGAAGGACATTAAGTGATTAGCACAAGACTTTTTAGCACGTTAAAATTGGAGTTAATATCTCACAACAAGATGATTTAGAAGAGTCCGGGATACACATGGATCAAGTTTGTCACCAACATTAACCATACAACAAATAAGGGACAAAAAAACAAGATATAAAGCTTTGATGTGTTTATTTGAGATTTTGGTTTGTAATAAGTCATTGATAAGACTCAATAATATTTTCTTACTTTGCTTCAATGCCAATAATCATAATAGTTTTCTTCCATTGTATTTTAATTATTTTTATTAGTTTTAAGTTGGTGTTCATTTTTTATATGTTTATTTATATTTAGGATTTTTATTTTTTAAATTATTTAATATCTCATAATAAAGAATGAAAGAGATCATTTGGTTGTTGAAAAATAAAAAATTTTTCAAGTGCTCTAACACATGCATGCATGCATAGATGAATCTCTTGTGAACATGGGTTGATTTTTTCCTTATTCAAATCTTGGTCTTACACGATCAATCATCTCCTTGCTAACACCATCGTGCCTTAACACCAAGTTTAGTGCTCTTCTACTTGAGACATTCCCAAAATTGTTATACATGAGCATACTTTTAAGAAAAACTAAGGTTAAAATATCAAATCCTTAAAGAAATGCATAAAGAGTTTTTCAAAATACATATTGATAATTTATGCATATACATGAGTGGTTTTATAATAAATAATAGTTAAAGTTGATGAAAATTAAATTTACAAAGAAAACTAAAAAAATTGGTTATATTTAACTAAATATGTTATGTATTACCCATGATATAGTATATATGATATAGTTTTTAATATATGTAGACATAAAAAGACTATCCACTTTAGTATAAATTGGCTACTAAGCTTGCATATCATACATCACACTCAACACACTCTTGCAACATACCATTTGTTAAGGTAATTAATGTGAAAATTCTTTTATCATAAAGTATATTTAACTCATTGGGCATGCAAAAGTTTAAATGAAAAAATCCTAAAACTTTTGTATAATATGTTATTTAATAAAAAATAATATATTTAGGTTGGAGGATTTAACATCCTAAAGTAAGTACAAGATGATTAAATAATATATTTAATAAGCATACAATAAATAATCTTTATATATATAGTACATTCATTATAAATGATAAAAAAGTCTTAAATAAAAATGCTTTTTGTGCATCTACAAAAAAAAAAAAAAAAAAAAAAAAAACAATAGTATGATTTATTATTTGTTAATATGTAATAAGTTTTGATTGAAATTAGACTACAAATGAGAAGAAAATCTGAGACATTATTAACAAACATATGTAACGAAGGATGTGCAATGACTAATACAATGTTTTTGTATTTTTTGTATTATTAAGTTTTTTTAATAAATGTTTAATATAAAAATTATTATAATTATTATTTTATCATTTTTAATACTAGTATTTTTTAATACTTTTCTTTTATGTCAGGATAACTTTAATATGAGCATTGTATAAATTTTATATCTCAACTAAATTTTATAGTTTGACAATTTCATCTAGTAATTTTAATAATTTTAAAAAACTTTTAGGTTTATATAAAAACTATAATTTAATTCCTAAAATTTCCAGTCTATTTGTTTTTAGGTGCAAACACTTGTATTATTTATTGTTTAATACTAATGAATTTCTAATAAATTATTATCTCAATTTTTAAGTTTGCTTTCTTTATTTTAGGAATTGTGGTTTTCCTTTATACAATATATGAATTTTAAAAAAAATTAATAATTTATCAAAATTTTAAAAAATTTTGAAATTATTATTTAGAATAATTATTTATCTCTAATGTCATTTTTTTAATTTTTCTTCTCCCTCTTTAAAGATCTTATCTATCTCAATTATTATTATTTTATCAAATTAATTATCTAATAAAATCTAAATCTTAAAATAATCATTTAAATAACTCTATCAATTTACTAACTTATAAGAGTTCAACTCAATTATTCTTATTTAAAAATTTTCTTAACAAGACAAGTTGGGTTTTTCATTTATTTATATAATTAAGGCCTTATTTGTTTCATCAATATATTGAAGATTTTATACAATCAAAATATAATAATATTAGATAAATTATAATTAAATCATAATATTTGAATAAATTTATTTAAAAAATAAAATTTATTTATTTTAAATAAAATAAAATTATAATAATTTATAATTTTTTATAATTTAAAAATATTTATCAATAAACCTCTACTTAGTTTTACACCTACTATCAAAACATAGTAACATTTTATAAATTATGCCTAAACATAACAAAAATCAGTTAAAATATAGTAGTCCGAATTCTCTCTTATGCATAGCAAAAAAATAAATTTCATAGGTTTTAAAATAAATAATATAAATAAAATTATGTTGAATATAATGGTTATTTAATATATATATATATATATATATATATATATGTTTTAATAATTCAAAAATTTGCCAAATGGCTTTATTATGTTATGAAGAAAAGGGCGGCTTCTTCAGACCCAAGAGTATTCCTATAAACATCCTTCTTCGTCTTCTCCCTTGCTGCGATTCTGAGGGAGGAGAATCCCTGCACATCCATCACCTTAACGGTTTTGGGGTATCTCCGATGACGGTAGAGACGGCTGAATCTTACGAATGCGTCGCCAACGCAGAGGCGGCGGAGCTCCTCTCGGCGGAGTCTGGCAAGAGGGACTGCTCCTGGCAACTAAGCTTTGAAGGGTTGCGGCGGCCGGAGCTCCCGAAGGAGAAACCCTCGCAATGTTTTCGTAACTTCTTCGGCGTCTTAGGTCCGGTTTGATTGGTTATTTCAACTGCGAAATTCATGTCTTTTTAACTTGTCCGTCTTCTTTTTGTTCCTCTGGCTTTCCATGCGCTACCTCTACACTTTTGTTCATTTATGTGATTGATAGGGCTTTGTAACTTGTAGAAGAGGTCGAATTGAATAGTGGGTATTCTAATGGAGATCTGCAAGGATGATGAATTGAGACCTTAAGATCAGCTTAGGTCCTTTTGATGGAGTTTTAGACCTAATAGGTAGGGAAACGAGAATGAGGGTTTTTATTCAAAGAATCTGTTTTGTTGGACTTAGTAGTTATGTTATTGTTTAAATTTATTATGTTTAAGATATAAAAAATTATTTGATGAAAGCAAAATACAATTTTAACTTTCTAAAATAATATTATGAAGTAGTTTATAGTATATTTTACTAGAAAGATTGAAAGCTATTATGATCTTTTACCAATGATATTGTTCAATGTTTATTTATAGTATATTTAATAAATACATAGTGTTTTAATAGTATTGTTGAAATTTATTTTTTATTAATCAATTTCACATTTACAATTGTATGAAATATAACTTAAGATAATTAGTTATATATTATAAAATTTGAGAGAAAAATTTTATATTATAATACATGTTAATATTCTACAAAAACTATACAATCATTAAGACAAGGTCATCATAAAGAAGACAGATTATTTCATATTGATAACATATTTGTTAGAAAGATTGAAAACTATTTTGATCATTTCATATTGCCAATGATGTTGTTCAATGTTTATTGACAAAATAAATACATAATCTTTTAATAGCATTATGAAATTTATTTTTTATTAATCAATTTCACATTTAATGACAATTGTACTAAATATGGCCTAGGAAAATTAGTTGTATATTAAAAGTTGAGGACAAAATTTTATACCATAAAGAAGAAAGATCAAAAGTACTTCGACCCCAACTTGTTTATTGTTGTTTTTAACTCATCTAATAGATCTTCTAATTCTTTAGAAAGAGCAAGATCCAATATCTAGAAGCAAAACTCATCTTCTTTTTCTTTTTTCAAGTTTTTCTCACAAAAGAAAATATATATAAATGTTAGATTCAAACCCAAATTATTCTCATCTATCATTCATGATATTATTAATATATATAGTATTTTTTTGTTTACTTCTACAAATAAATTTTGAAATATAAAATCATACGAGAATAATTGAATAGTCAAAAAATTGAATTATGAACCAACGATATGTCAAGTAAAATCACAAGTATAACTTTAATTTTTTTGTTAACATGTTTTATTCATATACTATAAATACTAAAAAAATAGTATAGTAAGAAAATAAAATATTTTAGAAAGGAAGAGAACTTAACATTTTTTTTTACTATCTCCTTTGTAAAACATTAATAGATTTTGTCTTTTTATGTGAGAAAATTTAACATTCTTCCTTGCTTGTAAGATTGAATGTATGTGCATGGATTACAGATGTGAGTTTGCACTTTATAATCATAACTTCAATTATAGTGGATCTTTATAGTATAAACGTAGACTAACTTGGATTCAACCACAAAATTTGAGATTCCCACAAGATTTTTTTTTTTAATCTCTTTGTTCTTTTTGCCTTACTTGTAAGGGATCCATTGATCCTATTTCTATTGAACTTGTAGATCATCTTCTAATCATGCAAATCACATAATAGAATATTCAACACAACGCATATGTATTCTTTTATCCTTTTTGCTTGAGAAGTTTCATCTTTGATGTTTCAGGTAGAGTAGATGCTGTGGCTGAGTACTATGAGCATCAAGCACAGGTTTTGGAAAGCTTTGAGGAGATGGATGCTTTGACAGACCGAAGTTTTCTACCCACAATGTCGAAGGTCTATTTCGTTTCTTATCCGATGCTTCTAAGAAAAATAACTTGCCTTGCAGATAGACAGCTTCACTTTGATATGAATCCTCTGTGCACAGGAAGAGCTTGAACAGATTGCCAATGGCGAAACTTTAGCCATTCGGATATCAAACATAGCAAACATGGTTCTCTTTGCTGCCAAAGTTTATGCTTCAGTTAGAAGTGGCTCCTTGGCAATCATTGCCTCCACACTGGATTCTCTTCTTGATTTGTTATCAGGCTTCATCTTGTGGTTTACTGTATTCTCCATGCAGACACCAAATTCTTACCAATATCCCATTGGGAAAAGGCGTATGCAGCCAGTGGTGAGTCCTACATTGTGTTAATTTATGTCATGAGTACTTGTCTTTCTCCTGTAGTTTCTGTGTTATGAATCTTCTCTGTTTAAGTTGCTTTCCTTAGTTGAAGTTGAGTTCAGTTTTGGCTTATTTAATGTTTCAGTTATATCTGTTTAGTACTACCAATCGAATTTGAACTAATGCAATCAGCTTGTTTACTCCATTACCAACTCAAGCGATTTTACTCAACTTTCATGGCATTATAGTTTTGTTTGTGCATTTAAAATGAGAAAAAAAAAATGCTGCACATCTTCTTTTTCTCTAGCTTTATAAATTTTCTGGGAAGGATGACACCTGAGATGACAGAATTTAGCTTGACAGCAGGTGATTTTCCTTAATGTTTAAGTCTTTTCTTCATACAATGTTAAGTAGGTGAGTGTATTGTTCTTCTTGGTAGTAAAAAATGTGGTTTGTTCTATTAAATATAAATGAGTATATTTGGTTTTACATTATAAGTTAAGAATGTCATTAAAACTTTAATATACAATTAAAATGACTCGTACTTATAAAGTTTAATTTGAGTTATTAGATGTCAAATGTAGGCCCAAATGATGAAACTCTCCCTTAAGGAGTGGTATAATAGTCAAATATCATTCAATTAGGATTCATTAATGTGACAAAGCCGATAGTGTGGCTTAATTGGTGTGGCCCAGTAAGGCCAACAAGGGTGTCATAGATGGTACGACTAGTGTAGCATAGCAGGTCAACAAAGGTAGTGAAGGTATTATAACATAGTAGAGTTGATAAGGTGGTGAAGCCAATATGTTGTGATAGTGCTAATAAGGTAGCTGATGGAGAAAAGAAGTGAGACTAAATCCTGTGGTTGAATCTTGATCTATCTTATACCAGATAAAGATGGAGACAAGATAGAAAAATCTTGCAATTAAATCTTGATCTTCTCTAATACCAAAATGATAAAGAGAGCTAGGGAAAGAACGAAGAGGTTTCTTACTTTATTTATAAGATTCATGGTAAGGATGTGCTCTTTCAACATAAGATAACTTCTTATTCTACTAAGAGGGGCTTGTTCTTTCAAGATAGTTAAATCTCAATCTATTATGATACCAAATGAAAGAGGAGGAATTATGATAGAAAAATCTTACAATTGAATCTCGATCTTCTCTAATACCAAAATGATGGAGAGAGGATGTAGGAGAAAGAGTAGAGAAGGTTTCTTACTCTATTCGCAAGATTCATAGTCTACTGGTAAGAACGTGCTCTTTCAACACAAGATAGCTTTCTATTCTAATAAACCGGATTTGTTCTTCTAAGCATAAGAGAATTTCTTGTTCTACTAACAGGTTTATATTCTTTAAAGCACAAAATGTTCTACTTTGTTGGCAAAATTGTACTCTTTTAAATGCAAGTTAATTTTCTATTTTATTAGCATAAATATACTTTTCAAAGTTTCATAATCAATAAAACATAACTTATTTTCATTTCATCAAAACATATTTATAGAATCTATAATATTAATCTTCAAAATAACAATAAAATGACAATAAATTCATTAACTAATATATATATATATAATAAAATATAAGCATTACATGTGATTCATTGCTACCTAAAAAAATAAAAAATAAAAACTAAATAACTAAAAAATTCTTATACAAATATATAGTTAATCTCCTACATTAATTCTCTTATATCTCATAATAAGTATATTTAATTTGATTTTTTAACATCATTAGATATTTTTAATAATTTTTAAGTATAAAAATCTTTATAATTGTGAAAATCAATGTGTCAGCATTATGAGCAGCATCTGAGAACAAATACATCAAGAAGCTCTTGATAAACACTTTTAAATCTAGATACCAAACTGAATCTAACATAAGCTGGACTATGGGCCTGGTTCAATTGTTGGCCGTTTGGTTCAGTGGGGTTGGTTGGTAACTAAGGATCGGGGTAAGGCGGGGCGTCGGGCCACCCGCGCGTGCTGTGCATGTGCCGGTTCGACAGATGTTGGACCGGTCCTGCTCTTGCACCGATTCGTCATGCTCTGGTGCTTCTTCCTCTTTCATCAGTTTGATGCTCCCAGGATGCAAAGGAAATGGCAATGGCTCAGGTTGTCAAAAGGGACGGGCATAGCGGCTATGCAGGACGCACCTATCCGGAAGGGTTGGGCGAGGACGCCAGCGGCCATGGGGGCGGCTACACACAAGCACGGAGGATTGCGGTGAATGAGCGTAGCGTGTTTCCGGGAGGAAGAAGCGTAGGCCGGAAGAGCAGATGGCTGGCGGTGCAGAAATCGATGGCACTCTTTTCTTTCTTTCTTTTTAACAAACTCGATGGCGGGTGAACATAGGTGGTACAGTTGATTGTCGTGGTGATTGAGACACCAGGATCGGATGTACTGATGCCAAATTGATGGAGAAGAGATGCAGTATTAGAATCTATAACTAGATCTTGATATGTTGTAATACCAAATTGATTGGAGGATGAGACAAGATAGAGAAATCATACAACTGGATCTCGATTTTCTCTAATACCAAAACAATGGAGGGAGAAAGGAGAAAGAGGAGAGATGATTTCCTACTCTACTAGTAAGATTCTTATTCTAATAAGAGGGATATGCTCTTTCAGACACAAGATAAGTTCTTGCTCTATTTTTTATTGATAAAGACATACTCTCCTAACTTTCTACTCTAATGGCAATGTTGTGCTCATCCAAGAACAAGATGTTAGCCTACATTATTGGAAGCATTGTACTCTCCTACGTATAAGTTAATTTCATACAATATGGACAATAATGTATTCTTCTAATTATAAAACTATTTGAAACTCTATAATCAATACTATATTAGTTATTTTCATTCTATAAAGACATATTTTTATAGAGTTTATAATAATAATCATTGAACTAAAAACTAATATAAAAATATGAAAAAAATAATAAAAATTACATGTCTTATATATGTCCATTATAATCCCATAAAAGTTAAAAAATCTTAATAACTAAAAAAGTTCTATATGTGCAAACAACCAACCTCCTGATATGACATATCCTATATTAGCATCATAATTGAGGTTGATAATTAGAGCTCATAAAGCTAATATAGTATGATAGAGTTAATAGGGATGTCAAAGTTGATAAGAGAAATAGAGTCAACAAGGATAGAAAAATGATGGTAATGATTGATAGAACTAACTAGATAGTAGACTCAATCGACATGACAAAGCTAAATCTAATGGTTCTAGCAATGATGATATAGGTGACAAAGTTTACAAGGGTGATAGTTCCAACAAAATTGACTAAGGTTAGGAGAGTTTATATGGTGTAATAACCTACAGAGGTGAGAGAGTCAACAAATTATTTAATTATTAATGTGAACGAGATTCTCACTTGCAAAAAAGATTTATTAAGTACAAATAAAATTAAGTTCTATTCATATTATTAAGCATCTAAATAAATATAGATTAGATCCAACATGAGTCAACATGATAAAATATATTGATCTTAGTATCATTTTTTCCTTGTAAGTTTTCGACCTACATGTTATTGTAAGTACACATGTAATATTTATTTGATTTTGTAGATGGCCTAGACTATTTTTCTTCTCAGGGAATCCTTGTATTCGCATCAGTCATGGCAACTCTAGGTCTACAGATAATCTTGGAGTCAATACGCTCCCTATTGACAAATGTAAGCACATTCTTTTTATTTTTATGTCATGAACAGTACTGCATATGATTCCCCTTTTATCAAACTTGGTGTCATGCATGTGAATATTATGATGCCATGAATGTTAACAAAACAGCTTCATATTGCAAAATCTGCTCTTGCTTTGGAGCTCTTTGCATTCTTCATGTCCTGCTGTTTATGAGAACTACTCAATCTGCATTTGGCACAGTTTGCACTTGCAAAAAACTCTGATATCTGTTTGGCAACTCAGTGTGAGAAGCTTTGTTATAAAGCTAATTCCCCTAAACAGCAGTGCTTTACTTGTTTCAAGTCTTCACTCACTAAAAAAAATTTTCCTGTGTCGTCTCTTGACTTGATTGTATGCTGATCATTGTAGTTGAACTTATTCAGGAGAATGGATTCAGCTTAAACAAGGAACAGGAGAGATGGGTTTTGATCATAATGCTATCTGTGACAGTTGTAAAACTTGCTTTGGTTATATACTGCCGCTCATTTACAAATCAGATTGTAAAAGCTTATGCACAAGACCATTTGTTTGATGTCATCACCAATTTTACTGGCCTCTTAGCTGCATTTCTTGCCAACTACATTGTGGATTGGATTGATCCCCTGGGAGCCATCATAGTAAGTTCCTTCATTTTATTACGGTTTCCCTTCATTCACTGCCTTCTTCAAGAAAGAAAAGAGGTTCCACAAGAACTGCACATTTAGGAGAAATTGTGCAATGTTCAATGTTAAACTTTTGAATAAGGGAGGTTGTGTTTTCAATTGTCAACATATATGCAAGATTGAATTCTGTTTGTTGAATAGTTGATCTTCACTGTTGTCAGTGGCCAACTTCAAACATTGCATTCTCTTTACTAGGCATGTATTGATCCAACCCAGGTCAGATTTGGGTTGGGTTCAGCTCAATCTAAACCTGACCCATTGATAGGCCTAGAATTGGGTTGAGATGACTTCAACTGATGCATTGCTTGTTCTCGCAGCTCGCACTCTACACCATAAAAACTTGGTCGATGGTCGTACTGGAGAACGTTAACTCCTTGGTAGGGATGACAGCCACTCCCGCATTCCTCCAGAAGCTCACCTACCTTTGCTGGAACCATCACAGGGCCATAAGTCAGATGGACACCGTGCGTGGTTACACTTTTGGTTCTCATTACTTCGTGGAAGTCGATATCGTCTTGCCATCCAATATGCCTTTGAGAGAAGCACATGACATAGGAGAAGCCTTGCAAGAGAAGATTGAGCTTATGCCTGAAGTAGAGAGAGCTTTTGTTCACCTGGATTATGAGTCTAATCATCCACCTGAGCATTCCCCTACCAATCAACCATAAGCATGCAAGACTTGATGCAGATCATCAAATATCTTCAGTTGTATAATCAAAGATCGATCATGTGAACATGCGTATTAACGATCAACTTCAAATCTTGCATGTTTCATTCGAATTGTACACATATCGTGGGTCATTCCATGAGTTAAGTGTAACTTGGTCTTTTTTTTTTAAAGAAAGTTATGTTTCATCAATTCCATCCACCGCTATCTTTGTGGTCCACTAGTGCTCGAGAGGATTGTATGACTAAGGGTGTGATTGAGTCTGGTTGAGCTCGAGTGATAGCTTGCTTCGGCTCGAGCTTGAGCTCGACAATAGCTCGTGTTGACCTTGACTTGGAAGCTTGATGATGAGTTGAGTTTGATTGTACTTATGAGTTAACTCGGTTTATCGTCTACCCCTTGTCTGTAACTATGTAATGTTAAATAACAAATAATATCATCTTTGTTCTAAAGTCACTTTCCAATAATGTCAAAGTACACGTGTACGGTTGAGAATAAAAGTCATGGTAGTGGCATTTTATGCTTGAAGAATTATTTCCAACCATGCCATGTGTTGTCAGAACTTTTCTTTGTTGGTGTCCTTTTCAATAAAAGTTTCTTTTGAATGAACTAAATAAATTTGAATAAGTTATTATAATGATATATATTTTAAAAATATTTATTTGATATTTTTGTTATTTAAAAGTATTTTTCTTTGTTGAAAACTAGTTATTTTCAAAAAAAAAATCAAATAATTGATTTTGTAGACAAAAAAATAATAATTATTATATTTTATCAGATTAAAATTTCTTTTTTTTTTTCACTTGTAAAGAGATGATAGTGATAATTATGATTCATAATTAGATTTTATTGAATTAATTGTCATGATTTATTAAAAATGTTTCAATTAAATCATAATTGGCGCTATATGGATGAATGTGATCTAAATTGATTTTCTTTTTATGTTGATATGTGGCGATGAAAGACAATGGGTTGTCCTAAATGTAATCTTCAAGTTGTTTAGTAAGGACCATTAGCAAACAATGGTGATGATTCAACATAATTTAAAGACTGGTGGTTGACAATAATGTTTATTGACAAGCAATTAGTCATTGAACTGGGGTGAACATTGGTTTGATTATTGGAAAATGATGGTTAACAATTAATAAAAGGAACTAGAGATTGTTATGACTTATTGAGGGAGTGGAAGAAATTTTGGTAAGGAGAATATCAAAGTAAGCTAGAGAAGTTGGAGAATAATAATCTACTTCTATAGGATACAGAGTTAGTAAGAATCAATAAAACATTTAGTGAACTTAATAAAATTGATATTTGAATAAATTCAATCCTTCTATTGTTTTCTTGATATAGTGTTGTACAAATTGATTTGAGCACTATAAGAATTTAATTGTTAAATTGATCATATGATATATTATAATGATAAAAAAGTTTGAATAATCATTCAAGAGTTAAATAATTTGTAGGAGTGATAATATGAAAGGAATAATTTAACAAATCTGGTATAGTAATTGAAAAGTCTAATCAAAAGTTGATTAAATTGGTGTATCATTAATTGTTTGTGTATGTCGCGTGTTACTTTATATTGTGAGTTCATATAAGAATTGGCTCATATATAATTATTAACACCTATTATTGGAATATCCCATGCAAAAATTTTTTTTGGCATATAATAAAAAACGAATAAAATGCTATTTTTTTCCAAGATGCACGATAAATGTATTTAAATAAATTGCATGCAAAAACTCGAGATTATGATAAAATAAATAAATAATCCATAATATATTAAACATGATAGTATGATAATTTTGATTTTGAACATATTTTTTATATTGATTTGTTTAGATAGAATACAATACAAATAACATGTGTATGCATTGAAAAATGAGAGTATAGAAACTTATTATTCATTTTTGTCGTGATTTATTAAGATTATTCAACATACTCAATTAACGAGACTTTTCATTATGGTTCTACTTATATATTTGTGGGCTACAAGTGAGAGTGTAACACCTTTTTTTGTAAAAGAAAATCGATTTTAAAATCATTTATTTGAAAAGAAAAAAAAAATATAATTGACCCTTAAAATCAACTGAGATGAAACATAATTGAGGAAACAATAATTCGATATCTTCACCTTCTAATGGTTTTAAATTTCATCTAAATTTTTTAAATTCAATTTGCCAAACTATAAAATTTTTTAATTACATTGTTTTTAAAATCATTTATTTGAAAAGCAAAAAATATAATTGTCTCTTAACATCATCAAAGATGAAAGGAACATAATTAAGAAAAAGTATATCCAAATATCAATTTGAGAAGAGCCTTATCTAGAACCAAAGGGTGAAACAGTCTTCATGAATGAATTGGGCATTGACATAAAAAAAAAGACTCATAAGACCAACACGATTAAACATGCCCAAAAGTTAATTTAAAGATATATCAAAATATGGCCTAAAGTTCAATAATATCAAAAACTTGGGCAATCATACATGGTATGATCATAAATGACAAATTTATATGATTCTAACCAATTTGTTTTGGGTTTTTATGCCATTCAATGTTATTATGAAAACTTTATCTCATTTTGTTTTAAGAGGTTTCTACATATAGTCCTTCTTTTCCAATTTAGTTTTTTAATATTTTAGATTTAGTTTTTTTGCCCTCTAGTATTAATTGTTTTATGAGACTTTGCCTAATTTTGGTTTCTAATATGAATAGGTTTGGATGCTTTTAACATCTTTAGTTAATAGTTTTATAGAGTCCTATCTAATCTACTTCAGATATGGTATGACTTACGTAATTTTTTAATATGAATTAAATGTTTTATGGGATTCTATTTAATATGATTTTGTATATTTTCTTCATCAATTAATAATTTGAAGTAACTTTATTTTTTTTGGTTTTGGTTTGACTTAGTTATGCATGTCTTTCCTAGTTGTTACCTTCATAGGTTTCTCAATAATTTAATTTGGTTAAGAATTTATGCGACTTAAGAAAATTTAGATTTATTAAACCAAAAGAATAGTTGGAGTTTGAAGAGACAAATTTTGGACAATTAAGACTTAGTATGTTATCAAATTCTTCTCTTTTGAGAGGAAAATGAGGTAATATTAAAATTATATTTTTGATATTATTGAAATATTTCGAATTTAAATAGGTCATTAAAATAGTTTGTTAAGGGATCTAGATTTGAAGAGTCGATTATAATATTTTGATTTGATGTAGCCAATGGTCATCTGGGGTTTGAGAGAGTGAGCCAGATTATTTAGAATCGAAAGAGCCAACCACGATATTTAAGAATTTCATAGGAAAACTATTATAGCATTTTAATTAGAAGAGGTCAATCAAAGCAAAATAAGGATTTTATGTTAGTAAGAGCTACCTTTCCCCTTAAGTGAAAGTTTGTAATTTTTATGAGCTTTTTAAGCTTAAGATGTGTGTTAAATGACCTTTAGATTAATTTTAGAGCCTTGCAAATAATTTTACTTATTTTTAGTTATAAAACAATTTGATAGTTTTATAAATTAAAAGACATTTAGAATGATAAATGACAAGTTTAAGTGTAATATAATCATATCATAGAAATTATATACAAAATAATTAAAATTTTTAAAAAAATTAAAAAAAAAAAGATACTATATATCTATCAATGGATAGGACCATATTATAGATATTAAATCACATTATTTTTATATTAGGCAATAAAAATTAAAAAAACAAAATTATCAAATAAGCATTGATATTATTTAAAAGATAGATTGTTGATACGTAATCCATACCAAACACCACCATCTAGATTTTTAATTCTTGTAAAGTGAATGTAATTTTATAATTTATTTAATAAAAATATCTCTAAAAAAAATGTGATATTTAGAAGATATTATTTTTTTTTATTTTTTATTTTTTATTTTTTATTGTTATTGAATGAACAAAATGTCCGCAGGATCTGCCTTCTTCTTCTGAACAATAATACCGGAACCCATGCTTATCTCCGTATCTATTTTTATCTCTTGATTTGCCTATAAATACGGATCAAAGCAAGGCATTGGGGCATCCATCCCTCGATAGCCATTCATCTCTTCTTCTTGCAAAAATCAGAGCAATGGAGTTCGATTTGTCTCCGAAGCAGCCGAGGAAATCCTTCGCGGGAGAAGGGGGTTCGTACCTCTCATGGTCGCCGGATGACCTTCCGATGCTCCGCGCTGGTAACATCGGCGCTGCGAAGCTAGAGCTTGCCGAGCGCGGCCTCGCTCTGCCGGCTTATTCTGACTCGGCCAAGGTCGCCTATGTCCTCCGAGGTAAAGAGAACCGCATTCGTCCCTTGAATGCGCTTTCTTGTTCTGTTTTCTTTCTGGGATGGGGTAGATTTTTTTGCCGATTTTGGTAAAGTTAACCCTAATTCTCTACGGTTTGGGTAATATCCGATTTATGAGGGAGTAATTTCAAGCGTTGTTGAATTTATCTGTAATTCTGGCGCTTGTTTGTTTTCATCTTTAGTTGGATTTTCCTCTGTTTGGGAGATCAAATTGCCAGATTTCTTGAAGCGTTGATAAGCTACTAAGTGTTTTATTTCATGTTCTTCGCTGTTTTAGGTTATGAAATCTTGCATTGTATTGATTTGATTTAATGGCTTTGTTGTAAGGGAGCGGAACCTGTGGAATTTCTCTGCCGGAGACTGCGAAGGAGAAGGTGCTTCCTATCAAGGAGGGCGACGCTCTCGCCCTCCCCTTCGGCGTTGTGACGTGGTGGTTCAACCCCAACTCCGTCGAGCTAGTGGTCCTCTTCCTGGGCGACACCTCGAAGGGACACCGTTCCGGCGAATTCACCAACTTCCAGATCACCGGTGCTTCGGGCATCTTCACCGGCTTCTCCACAGAGTTCGTGAGCCGTGCGTGGGACCTATCGGCGGACGACACCCAGCGGCTCGTCGGAGCGCAGAAGGGCTCCCTCGTCGTCAAGATACCCGACAACCAATCCATGCCCCATCCGTCCGAGGGGGAACGCAAGGGGATGGTTCTCAACTGCCTCGAGGCCCCCCTCGACGTCGACATCAAGGGCGGCGGGTGCGTCGTCGTGCTGAACACCCAGAACCTGCCGCTCGTAGGCCAGGTCGGCCTCGGGGCCGACCTCGTCAGGATCTACGGCCACTCGATGTGCTCCCCGGGATTCTCGTGCGACTCGGCCTACCAGGTCACCTACATCGTCCGCGGGAGCGGCCGCGTCCAGGTCGTCGGTGTCGACGGGAAGCGCGTCCTTGAGACCCGCGCCGAGGCGGGGAACCTCTTCATCGTCCCGAGGTTCTTCGTTGTCTCCAAGATCGCCGACGGCGACGGCATGGAGTGGTTCTCCATCATCACAACGCCCAAGTGAGTGTCGTATTCAGTCTTCTGTTTGTCGATAACTTTTGAAAAATGCTTATAATTGTCGTTGTTGACGCAGCCCTGTTTTTACCCACTTGGCCGGGAGGACGTCTGTGTGGAAGGCTATATCGCCGGAGGTTCTGCAGGCCTCCTTCAATACCTCCCCGGAGATGGAGAAGCTGTTCCGGTCGAGGAGGACGGCGGACGAGATCTTCTTTGCACCACCCAAGTGAAGAGAAGAAGAAGAAGCTCTCAACTCCTCCTCTTATTATTATTTTTCTTATAAATAAATGTTTAATATTTCTCGCGTCCATTTAGTTATATGATGGGCTTTGATATGTCACGAAATTTTAATTATTGTGTTCTATATTCATTTTATTATTTTTGCACCTATTTTGTTTCAACAATAGTGGTGGATTCCACATTAGTTCATGCTAAAGTTATAAAAAAAGATAATTATTTTTTATTTATAATTATTATAATTTATTTTCTACATTCTTTATAATTAAAATTGATTTTTAAAACATATCTTGGAAAGTGTTTTTGAAAAAAATATTTTTATAAAAAAATAAAAATAAACAATCACCATATAAAGTTAAGAGGGGCTTATATGTAAAAAATAATGTCTATGGTTCTCGTAAAAACAAGCTATGTAGGTCTCTTTATTAAAGGCTATTGAAATAGCTTCCCTTTTGTAAAAGAAATATTAAAATTTTAACACAAATTATATCTTGACTCCAATAGTCTTTAATTTTAAAATATTTTTTTAATTTATTTAATGAAAATTTTTAAAACTTAAAAACTAAAAAAAATGATTTTTTTAATGATTCTAATATTTTGAATAATTTATAAATTTAAAAGATATTTCATTCACAAGATGCTAAAGACCTTGATAACAATAGACACATTTATTAAAGAATGATTGCTAAAGAACTCAAGTATTAAGAGCAAATCTTTTTTGATTCAAGAGGAGGCATAAGCCTTACAAAAGGTTATCATGGATGATCCTCACGAATGGTCAAACATGAAATCTAACAACATAAGTTTGATGAGGGGCTTGGGAAGGGACACCCCCCTCTCCCAAACAAAATAAGCACAACAGGCAACGCGTGCAACCAGGTCAGCAGGCTCATTCCCCTCTCTATAGATATGAGAAAATCTTAGCTCGTCTAGGCACCTTGCGCGCTCGATAGCCTCAGCAAAGGGACTCGCCACAGGCAGGTGAGAGATGAGCTTGTTGTACCCTTTGATGTGATAATTACAAAACCAAGCTATTTATTACTGAAGGCTTGTTTTTTAAGTAAAATTGTTAATAATTAATTAAATCAAGCCATGTATTTTAGATGTCTAAAATAATGGTCTCTAAGGGCCTTGAGGTCATGGCATACTTCAAGGAATTTTTGAGACATGCGCAAGATTTTTTTATAATTAAATTTCTTTTTATTTCTCTTGAATTTGATATGTCAAAACTTTGAGATTATGAGACACACTAGTAGTATTAACATTTAAAAATATTATAAAATTATTTAATAATGAATTTTCATTTTTGGGCTAAGCATATTTGACAAAATGTATAGACATAGATATTTGATTTTTTTAATATTATTTTGGAATGGTTTTTTACGAATTTCTTTTCATAGCCACTTAATTAACTTATAATACTATAAGAATATAAAATTATTTTTATACACTTATATTCAAATTTGTGGCTAAAAAATTCGTCAAAAATACCCTAAAACAGCAAAAGTCTCGGGAAAAAGCACTGTAGCATGGGCGGGTCGACCCGGCGCCAAAACAGCCTGTCCAGGCCTTTTAGAAATAAAAAAAGAAAAATAAAAATTTGGTTGACCCGAAAGGGGCGAGCAAAGCCCGCCGAGAGCAGCTCGGCTAGCGCTGGTCAACGGTCAACGGAACAGTGCCTGGCTAAGCCAAGCCTACCGAGAGGAGCTCAGCTAAGTCTAACTTCAGCGCGGTCTACGGTCAAAGAACAGTGCATGGCTAAGTCAACCTGAACCGGGTGATGAAATCCCAGTCAAGGAAAGGGGGAGCCAGCCCCAAAGTGGCTCGCAGGTTAAACGGCGCAAATTTATTATAAAGCGGTGTGCCAAATTTCATTATGCAGTGTGGGACTAAAAATCCCACCTTATAACTTCGGCAGGATGCTGAAGCAGCTCTTGACTCATGCCCCAACTCGGTTAATGCGGCTAGGCTCGGTTCTGCTTACAGGTCCCTGCAGCTGCGCCTGAAAGCAGAGGAGGAGTACTGGCGTCAAAAGGCAGGGCTGCGTTGGCTCAACGAGGGTGACGCCAACACCAATTTTTTTCATGCCACGGTTAAGATGAAGCAGCATTCCCTTGGCATCCACAAGCTGATCAAGCCGGACGGGTCTTGGTCGGAAGGGGTGGAACTGGATCAATTTCTCGTCTCCCACTTCTGTAATTTGTACAAGGACAGACCAATCTGCAATTCTGCCGTTGACTCCATTTTGTCGCACTCGCCGCACTCCATCTCACCGGCCCAGAATGCGAGTCGTACTCGGCCAACGGACGCCCTTGAGCTGTTTGGGGTTCTATCGGCCATGGCGGATTCGAGTGCTCCTGGACCGGATGGCTTCACGGTCAAATTCTTCAAGCAATGTTGGTTGCTCTTGGCTCAGGATTTGGTCGACGCCTGCAACGACTTCCTATCTGGTACTGCTATCCCTAAAGCCCTTGGCGCGGCGTGGCTTTGCTTGATCCCCAAGTCCCCGGCTGCCTCCTCCCCAAATGACTTTCGCCCAATCGCTTTATGCAACGTGGGTAGCAAACTGTTCACCAAACTGCTCTTCTCCAGACTTGCCCCTTTGCTTCCTGGGCTCATCTCCGCCGAGCAGTCCGCCTTTGTCAAGGGGAGGAATATCACCGACAACCTGTTGCTGGTTCAGGAGATGTTAACCCGGATCAACAGACGACGCAAAGACCGGAATCTCCTTCTCAAAATCGACTTTAAGTCTGCTTTTGACAGTGTTAACTGGGATTTCTTGCGCGCTATCCTTCGGGCCCGTGGCTTCAATGACCATCTCTGCACCCTCATAAGCAATGTACTCAATTCCACCTGGTTATCTGTCCTTGTAAATGGCTCTCCTAAAGGTTTTTTTCAGTCGTGCTGTGGCGTTCGTCAAGGGGACCCCCTTTCGCCGGCTCTGTTCATCATATTATTGGATTCGTTTAGTCGGGTCCTGCGTCACGCCTATAACTCCGGTGAGGTTATGAAGTTTTCTTCCATCCTGGGCTGTGCCCCTGTCTCGCATCTGGCTTTTGGGATGACCTCATCATCTTCACTACTAGCAACAGAAACTCTCTCCGGGCTCTGCTCAACCACCTCGAACTATTCCTTCAGGCCTCTGCTCTCGAGCTTAACAAGGATAAATCTTTCATTATTCATGCTAAATCCACTCCGGCTGGAACTAAAAAGCTGACGTTCCGTCTGCTGGGATTCAAAGCCAAGCCGCTGCCCTTTCTCCACCTTGGCTGCAGCCTTGACTCTGGGTCTGTCCGTTCGGGTCAGTTTCAGAGGCTAATCGACTCAGTCAGGTCTCGCATCTCTTCCTGGCAGAACCGGTTGCTTTCCATGGGGGGGCAGAAAGGTCCTAATCAACTCGGTGGTCTCTTCCATGTATTCCTATGTCTCGGCTGCTTTGAACCCGCCGAAAGTGGTGATCAGCCGCATCAACAGCATCCTTGCCAATTTTTTCTGGGGTAGAACCAAATTCGGCAATAAACATCACTGGGCCGCCTGGCATAAGCTCGCCAGACCCACCAACTGCTCTGGCATCGGTCTTTTCAATTTCGGCTCTCAGGTCCTCACTCAAACTGCGTCTATCTGGTGGCATATTCTTCACACTGTTACGCCATGGTCCCGATTCGTGCTGCAAGCGTACCTCGCCAGGGAAGATGGTATTTCTATCCGCCAGGGGGACTCGTCGGGATGGAGAAGATTGGTTCGGTTTATTCACCAGCTGCGTTTCGTGCGTGCCGGGGACGATGACGGTTTGGACCGCTCCGGCTCTGCTTCGTCCGGTTCGGACGATTTGGGTCGCAGGCAGGCCGCTCAGACCCGCTTCCGTCCCCCTACGGACGACCTGGTGAGCCAGCTCAATTGGGTGGGGCTTTGGGTTGGGTGCTGCACGGAAAATTATGGGAAGTTCTCCTTCGCGTTGGCTTACGGTAAGATCTGCCACTTGGTCCTACCTCAGTTCAAAAGCCATTTTCGCGCCAACCTCCTATGGCACAAGAGGATCCCAACAAAAATTTCTATCCTGCTATGGAGAATCCTAAATGACGCCCTCCCCCTTCCTCACAAGATCCAAAGAATCGGTATCTCTCTTGCTCCCAAATGCCCTTTCTGCCCTGCAATTGATACCATGGACCACATTTTCTAGAACTGCTCTCATTCCAATCCTACTTGGCTTTGGTTTGAACGTCGTTTGGGCATCGCCAGTCCGCTGCCCTACCATAACAGGATCCTTTACTGGTGGTCGCGCTGCTCCACTATAAGCTCCCTTGCCTTTGTGATTCCTGCTACTATATGTTGGATGGCCTGGAAGAACTGGAACTCTGCGATTTTTGATGGTGCCTACAGCCCTCCGGACAAATTTCTTTGGGAATCTCAACGGTTTCTTGCTCAGCTTTATAATGGGGGAACGAGGCATCTGCTTTCTACAGAAATCCTCACCCTTAGCAAATTAGGACTTATGTAATTCTGCTAGGCGGAAGCACTTGTACCTCTTCTTACATCAATAAAATTTTGAAAAAAAAAAAAGGCCCAGATCAAGCCCGCCCAGATCCAACGGGCGAGAGTAATTTCGAACGGCTGTTTAATCAGCGCCGTTCGTTCGGCGCGTGGGATCCAATGGTTCAGATCAAGTCCGCCCGGATCAGACGGTCTAGAGATGATCAAGCCGTGAAGTCCATCCAGCCGTCCATTCTTGAAGTGGGATCGGACGGCTGCTGCTCTTCTTCTTCTTTTTCGGGCTTCCGGCAACGGCTATTTTCCGGATTTCTTTTTACCGTTTTTCTAGCCGTTTGGAGTTGTTTTTTGGTGGACTATATATATAGGACATTTTACAATTTATGAAGTTGATGAATCCACTAGCAAAAATCTTCAAAAACTAAGGAAAAAGGCCAAAACCGAGAGCAACAATTGGCATACTTGTGGGAGCTACGGGCTCAACCTTATTCTCAAATTTCAACAGCTTTCTTCCACATTTCGTTGCATCATTCGGTAACATTTAGTTGTGCCACTTTGCTTTGAGAAATTAAAGGTGTAGGATTTTTGTATGCATTGCTATTGTAAAAATTGTACGCTTTATTGTAGCCGGATTTGTTCGGATTTTTGGTGTCTCGTTGGAGCACCGGTTGCACTTGGTTTACCCCTACCGGCTTCGGCAAAAGGGAGTGGTTAGTGGAAGCCCGATCGGGTTGATCGGGGGTGGATGTAGGCACGGGTTTGGCCGAACCACCTAAAAATCTTTGTCTCTTTTTGCTTGTCTTATTATTGCATTTTTCGTTTTTATTTCACAATTTATTTACAAACGTTTTTAATTGAAAGAATTTTTCAAAATCTAAATTTTAGTGAAAAGCACAATTCATCCCTCCCCTCTTGTGCGTTGTTCTCACACGATTTACATCAGAGCTTACGAACCTCTTGCAGTGCTGACATCAAGTCCGTCTGAATCTCCACAGCATGATATTGGGAAAGGGTATCCCTTAACAAGTCAATAGCCTCAAGCATTGCCTGAACCTCCATAGCTTCGCCAGCCTATGAGAACCACCAGTAACGACTTCCCCATGTAGTCCCTCAACACCAGCCCAAGGCCAGTGGTATCCTCCCCAATAACAGCGTCCCAATTCACTTTTATCCATCCAGTAGGGGGAACCCAAATATGGGCTACAGGTAGTTCAGTGGAGCTGCAAGGGTTCATGCTGGACATGGATGAATAAAGGTTGTGATGTTTTACTGCTGCGATAACCTCGATCTTTATCTTGCACAACATAGTGCAGCAGTTAACCACGGGATCGTTGTGCCTCTTCGCATTCCTTCTCTGCCAAATGTAATACATAATGGTGGCCAAAGTAGCGGCATGACCGGTGCCATCCCCAAATCTCGCTGCTAGCAAACCAACGAACTCTATGAGCTAATGCAAAAAAGTCAGCCTAGCACCCGCACCCCCGAGACAACCCAAGCGTAGCACGGCCTCGGTGCCTGAAGATCAACCCAAAACTCCTAGGCGCGTGGGCAGTCCCAGAAGACATGCTGCGTGGACTCCTCCGCCGTACATCCCTAAGAGCAGCTGCTACACTCGAATAGTCCCCTTTGGGCCATCCAAACCGCCGTAGTGAGGTGATCCCCCACCACGCGCCACAGGAAAATGCACACCCTCGATAGCACTTTAAGCTTCCATAATCCCCTCATCTGATACACTCCCCGCTTATTTCTTTGCCTGGTGACGTCTTCAGCTCTGCATTTCAGGTGCAAGTAGAGCCTCCCGTTATCAACCTTTTGAAGTTATTTGTGCTTAAGACAATCCCACAAGATGGGGGGTGAATTGTGGTAAATAAAAATTTCTTCGATTTTTGGTTTCAATTAAAACTTAAATCTTTTAAGCTAGAATAAGGAAGAATAGTACACGAAAGATTTTAAGGTGGTTCGACTCAAAATCGAGCTTACATCCACCCCCAACTAGGATTTTGCCTACGACTAATCCCGAACCTACTTGAGTTTTTCCAGGCTCAACTCAAACCCAGGGCTTTTGCACAATTGCCAGAATGCCCTTACCCCAAATAAAAAAATACAAAAAATGGGCAAAACTTAAGATAATTTTAAGAGAAATATAAGGCACACACAATACTGAAAAGATGGAGGAATAGAGATTGAAAAATAGTTGAAGCAAAAACCTCCAATTTTGGGTTCCTTCTTGCAGCTTTCACTTTGTGACTTCGAAAGCATTGTATGCACTTGGAATTGCTCGATATTGTGATTTGAAAGTTTTGAAATATTAGCAATAGTTACCTCTAGGAGTTCTTCATCATTCCCTATTTATAGAGCTTAATTTGAGCTCTAAATCCACTCCCAACAGCTCTAAAATAAACTAGTCGTTTGGATAATGGACACAAAGTAGTCATCGTTCGATTTAGAGCCTGAAATGGACATTTCTGATTGAATCTCGAATTTACCGTTCAAGTTAAATCCTAGCCATTGGATCTAGGTGGCCTTGATCTGGGCCATTGGATCGCGCATTGGTTGTCCTGCATGTATTAAAATAATATCTTCAAAAATCAACTAAAATAGAAACTTACTGTAATGGTTCTGTATGTATAGTAAAGCTAGGTCATGATAGGCTAGGGTATGTTAGGTTAGAGTGGAGTAGATTAGAGTATAATACAGTAGAGTAGAGTAGATTAGAGTAGCATAAAGTAGAGTAGAATAAAGTAAAATAGAGTAGAGTAGAGTAAGGTAGAGCTAGGTTAGGCTAGGCTGAGCTAGAGTAGAGTAGCATAAAGTAGAGTAGAGTAGAGCATTGCATTACATAGTAGAGTATTTTAGAGGAGAGCAAAGTAGAGTAGAGTATAGCAGAGCTAGGTTAGGCTAGGCTAGGCTTAATTAGGCTAGAGTAGAGTAGAGTAGAGCTAGGTTATGATAGGTTGGGGTAGATGAGTTTGGAGAAGAGTAGAGTAGAGTTGAGACGAGTATAGTAAAGTAGTGTAGAGTAGAGTAGTGTATAGTAGAGTACAATTGAGCTAAGCTAAGAAAGGCTAGGCTAGGCTATACTAGACTAGGGTAGGCAAGTCTAAGGAAGGCTAGGTTGGAGTAGAGTAGAGTAGAGTGAGGTTAGACAAGGCTAAGAAAGAGTACAGTAGAATAGATTAGAGTAGAGTAGAGTAGAGCAGAGTAGAGCAAAGTCGGACATAGTAGAGCATAGCGAGGTTAGGCTAGGGAAGGCTAGACTTAGCTAGGTTAGGGTAGAGTAGAGTAAACTAGAGTAGAGTATATTTAAGTTAGGCTTGGCTAGGCTAAGTTTTAATAGTGTACATTAGAGAAGAGTAAATTAGATTAGAGTGGAGTGTAGTAGAATAAAGTAGAGTAGAGTTAGGTTAGGTTAGGTCAGGCTAGGCTAAGCTAGGGTAGGCTAGGCTAGGTAAGATTAGGCTAGGCTAGACTAGGTAGAGTAGAGTAGAATAGAGTACAGTAAAGTAGAGTAGAGTAGAGTAGAGTAGAGCTAGGTTAGGCAATGCTAGGCTAGGCTGGGTTAAACTAGGTTAGAGTTGAGAAGGGTGGAGCAGAGCAAAGCATAGTAAAGTAGAGCATAGCATAGTAGAGCTAAGTAGAGTAGAGAAGAGAAGAGCAGAGTAGAGATGAGTAAAGCAAAGTAGGGATCATTTAGGCTAAGCTATGCATGATTATAATTGAGTAGAGTTTAGCTAGGCTAGGCTAGTTTAAAGTAGATTAGAGTAGAGTAGAGTAGAATAAAATAGAGTAGAGTAATATAAAGTAGAGTAGTGCAAGAAATAACAGAATAGATTAGAGTAGAGGTAGGTTAGGCTAAGCAATGTTAAGCTAAGCTAAGATAGGTTAAGTTAGGCTAGGCTAGAGTAGAAAATATTAGAGTAAAGTAGAGTAGCATAGAGTAGAGTAAAGCTAAGTTAGGTTAGGCTAGGCTAAGCTACAATAGAATAAAATAGAGTAGAGTAGAGAAAAGTAGAGCACAACTGAGTAGAGCAAAGTAGTGTTGATTAGAGCTAGATTATGCTAGGCTAAGCTAGAGTAAAGTAGAGTAAAGCTAGGTTAGGCTAACAGAGACTAAATTAGGTTGGAGTAGAATAGAATAGAGTGGATAAGTGTAGAGTAGAGTAGATTAAAATACAGTAGAGTGGAGTGTAGTAGAGTAGAGTGGTGTAGAGTAGGGCAGAGTTAGGTTAGGCAAGGCTAGGCTAAGCTAAGATAGGCTAAGGCTAGGGTAGGTAGAGTAGAGAAGAGTAGACTAGAGTATCATAAAGTAGGTTATAGCTTGGTTAAGTTAGGATAGGCTAGGTTAGGCTAGATTTGAGTAGTGTAGAGTATGGTGGAGTAGAGCACAGTAAGACAAATAAGAGTAGAGTAGAGTTGAGTTGAGTAGAGCTAATCTTGGTCAGGCTAGGCTAGAGTGGATTAGATTGGAGTAAAGTGGAGTAGAGTAAGGTAGAGTAGAGCTAAGTTAGGCAAGGCTAGGATAGAGTACAATAGAGCAGAGTAGAGTAGAGTTGAGTGGAGCAGAGTAGAGTAGAATTGAGATGAGTAGAGTAGAGCCTAACAAGAAAAGACTGGGCTAGGCAGCACTAGGCCAAGCTAAGATAGAGTAGAGTAGAGTAAAGTAGAGTATGGTAGAGTAAAGCTAGGTTAGGCTAGGGTAAGCAAGGCTAAGTTGGAGTAGAGAAGAGTATAGTAGAGTAGAGTATAGTGGAGCAGAGTAGAGTAGAGCTGGGTTAGGCCGGGCTAAGCTAAGCTTGGCTCGATATGCTAGGCTACGTAGAGTAGAGTTGAGTAGAGTTGATTCGATTAGAGTAAAGTAGATTATAGTAATATGGAGTATAGCTAAGTTAGGATAGGCTACCCTATGGTAAGCTAGGCTTGGCTATGCTAGGCTAGAGTAGAGTCAAGTAAGATAAAGTAAAGTAGAATAGAGCAAGTTAGGCTAAGCTAGGCTAAACTATGCTAGATTACAGAAGAGTACAATAGAGTGGAGTAGAGTAGAATAAAGTAGGACAGAGTAGTGTAGAGCAAGGCATAGTAGAGTAGTGCAAAGTAAAGAAGAGCAAAGTAGAGCTTAGTTGAGCTAAGCAGAACAATGTAGAGCAAAGTAGAGTAGAGCTAGGTTAAGCTAGGCTAGGTTAGAACAGTGCAAAGTAGAGAAGAATAGAGCATAGAAAAATAAAACAAAGCATAGTAAAGTAGAGCAGAGTAGAGTAGAGAAATTTCAAAAAAGGGAAAAGCTGAGCAAGAAAAGTAGAGTATAGTTAGGTTAGGCTAAGCTAAGTTAGGTTAACTAGGTTAGGCTAGAGTAGATTATAGTAAGTAGAGTAGAGCTAGGTCAGACTAGGCTATGTTAAAGTAGATTAGAGTGGAGTGGAGTAGAGTATAGTATAATTGAGTAGAGCAGAGTAGAGGAAAGTAGCTCTTGCAGATCTGGCTTGGGTTCAAAACTCCTACTTGGCATTTTATTGTTATCATACAGCAATTTACCTTGATTAATCCAAGCCGTCCGATCGCGCCTGCCCTTCCACCTTCTTTGACAATCGAAAGGGAGTTTAGTCTCACATCGTCCAAATATCTTTGTCATTGCTCTCTATAATACTTTCGGTTCATGTGTCGCTCCAGCCGTTTAGGATTGGCTCCCTCTTCCTAGACCAAGATTTCATCACTTGGTCCCGGTTGACTGGATTTCGCGCTTGTTCTGGTCAACTTTCTCTGCGGGTTGAGTTTGCACTTGTTTCTCACTTTTTCCGTTCAACAGCTGTGGGCTGATTTCTCACTTGTTCCATTCAGCAGCTCTTCCTGTGGCCTTTGGGCTTCGCTCACCCTTTTGGGTCTATCAAAAATTTTTTACTTTATTTTATTTTTTAAATCCTTAAAACCTGGACGGACCAGCCGTCGGGTCGGGTCGACCCGCCTAACACTACAGTGAAAATTCCTGAGACTAAAGTGGTTTTATAGTGTTTTGTAAGAATTTTTGTGCCAAAATTTTAAATATAAGTATACCAAAATAATTTTATATTATGATAGTATTATAAGTGTCCTAAATGACTATAAAAAGAAATTCTTGAAAAATAATTTAAAAAAATCAAATATATATGTCTATACTTTTCATCAATAATGCTTGACCCAAAAATCAAAATTCAAAAATTATTAAACTTATACATTTTCAAATATTAATACTACTTGTGTGTCACATCATCTCAAAATTTGGACATATCAAATTCAAGAAAAATAAAGAGATATTCAAGTATAAAGAATTTGGTGCATGTCTTCAATTTCTTTGAAGCTTGACATCACTCCAAGAGTCTCGAAGACCACTATTTTAGACATTTTAAAGTTCATAGCTTGACTTAATTTAATATTAATAATTTCACTTAAAGCAAGTTCATATGAGATATAAACATTTATGCTTGACTCATCAAATACAAAAGTGTAGCACCTTCTCTGTCTCAGTGTGTTCCTGAAGCAGCGTGCCCTGTCCAGACATCCAAGCCCAGGGAAGGTGCAGCATCCTGTCTAGTAAGAGATCGCCAGCCCATGCACGTATACTTTCTATGTTCCAAACTCTAGTTGCGGTAATGCATTCTGTCATGCTCGTCGGCCACATAATGTTCATATTGATGAAAGTAGGCTAGCTGCAGATAGGGAGGAAGCCAATCCAATTGTCTTCCGTGAACCTTGCCGTCTTCTTGTCGCCGATTCTCCATACAAAGTTAGACACCACGCTCGACATTGCCTCCAGCACGAGCTTGCATGCATGGGAAACGTTCCGAGGAGTCTTTGAAGAGGTATGCATCACATTGTATTTTTGCTTTATGATATCCACCCAATGACTATCCTCGCGACTCAGCAGGCGCCTGCAGTGCTTCATTTGCAGAATGCATTGCCAAAAGCAGAGGTCCCGTAGCCCAAGGCCACCCATAGCCTTCTGTAAGGTAACGCTATCCCAGGACGCATAATGCATCATATGTGCGCTGCTAGCCCCACACCACAGGAAGCTTCTAATCATCCTCTTGATCTCGTCAATGACTCCCAAGGGCACAACACAAATGGCACAATATGTAGCTCAGGATGGCGTTATGAACAGAGGAAGCCAAAGCAGCTCTATCAGCAAGTGATAGAGGTCAAATCTGCCAATTGGTAACAGAGGCTTCCATCTTCTGAAACAGGAAATTGAAGTCTGTTTTCTTTTTCCTGCTCATAATTCTGCTGAAGTAAACCTTGGACTTAAAGAAGTTCACACGTAGCCCGCGGTAGTGCTAAAGGCTTTCATGATTCTGCGCAACGCGCGCACGGCTTCGCGCGTTGTAGAAGCATACAGGAGGACGTCGTCCGCATAAAGCAATTGCGAGATCGACGACGCATTCTGTCCAGACTTAAACCCGAGCAATTGGCTGGTCTCATAGTCATGCACCAGCACGGAGATATATTCCGTCACGAAGACATACAGGTAAGGTGATAGCGGGCAACCCTGTCAGAGCCCACGATGCGCCTCCACCCATGGAAGTCGAGCACCATTGATAAGTACCCCAAATCTCGGAAAGGTGATGCATGCTTCAATCCATTCACACCAAAGAGGAGGGAACCTCATAATCTTCAACATCCCGAGCAAAAAATCCAATATCATGTTGTCATAGGCCTGCTCCATATTAATCTTAACAGCCATGAGCCCAGTTTTTGCGATGCAGGAGTGCATTCTGGAGGCCATTTCTTGCGCGATGAAGATATTATCCGAATGCTGCGTCTAGGGATGAAGGAACCTTGTTCGCGCAAGACGATAATTGGCATCATGGGCTTCAGTCTCTCCTCTAATACTAGAGCCACCACCTTGTATATGGTGTTGCAGAGACTGATAAGCCGGAAATGCTCCAGCACGCATGCACCCTGTCTCGTAGGGATTAGGACAATCCATGTGTCCTTCCACTCCTTCGACATCCTCTTCTCCTCAAAGAAAGCAAGCACCGTGCAGATAATGTCAATTCGAGTAATCGCCCAGTATCCATGGATAAATTCGGCAGTGATCCCATAAATGCCCGGAGCTTTATTCCTTTTAATGCCACAGATAGCTATCGTTATCTCCTTCTTGGTCACTCTGCAAGTCAACTAAGACGCCATGTCACCACTGATGCTGGTGCGCGGCTCAAAATTCAACAGTGGTGGCGCACGCCCCGCGCAGCGCCACTTTGCCTCAAAGAAGGCGAAGAGGACAGCATTCAGAGCAAATCTGTTAATGATTAGTTTTTTCATCTCTTATATTTATTTTATTTTATTACATTTTTGGGATAATTTTTCTTTATCCATTTATCAAAGAATTTACTATTATTTTTTAATTAAGAGTTAAATAATTTGTCTTATAATTATTCTTTTTTATGTACTCAAAAAGCACAGGTTTTACATAAACTTACACCTGTATTTTGATTTTTATACTATATTATGTCAATCTAACTCATGTCATTGATTAAAATTTGTTTTTTTTTGAATTTTTAATTTTACTTTTATTTTAAGAGAAATGATTTAACAAAAAGTTGGAAACGCCACTTATATTCAACACTTAGCAAATATTGTGATTTAAAGGAGTTTTTATAAGAAATTCTAAAAACATATATTTTGAAAAAAAAAAACAAAAGAATGTGAACAACAAAAAACACATTTCATATGAGCATTAGGAAAAAAAAGCTTTTAAATAAATTTAAAGAAAAATATACTTTTATTTATTTCTCTTTTTCAAAGTTAACTTTAATTTTTTTTCACTTATATTTATGTTGTGTTTATTTTATTACTTTAGGCCTTTTAAATTCAATTAAAATATTCAATCAAAACAAGAATGAAACTAATTTCTAAATACTTAAAATTGTCGAGCACTAAAGCAAAACCCAAATTTGAAGAACAAAATCGAAATCGTTAATTCAATCTTTGATTGAATGATTTTACAAAATTTTATTTTTTGAATTTTTGTATAAAAAACTTTTTAATTATTTTTAAATTCATAAATTATATACAAATAGAACTTCAAGATTAGCTCAATTCTTTGGATCATTTGAACTATGAAAAGTATGAAAAGATAAAAAAGAAACTTGAATTCAAATAACTAAAATACAAAAAGAAATTTATCAAAAACTTTTTTATATTCTCCTCCATAACGAAGATTCCAACCTCCAAAGAGAACATTTTAAAATAACAAGAACAAGATGCTTTCAAATACCTAAAACCCATCATCATTAGTTTATGATTTCACCCCTCCATTATAATAATAATGTTTTATAGTAAAATAAAAACCTTTTTCTCACAAAAGTGATGAAAAATTTAAAAATAGATAAAAATATTGTCATCTTGATCATCTTCTCATGTAAATAATTATCATCTTCTTTATTAAATTTTATCCCTCATTGTCATCTTCTCTTTTAACCAATTATCATCTTTTTTATTAAAATTTATCCCTAATTGATTTGTTTATGAGTAATCTTATTTTAGTCTTAAATTGGTTCCTCATCTTATTATTTAGGCCTCAAGACTATCAAGTTGAGATTTAATTTAAATAAAGAATTTTGTACATAAAAATAATAAATTTTTAATTAATATTTTGATTAGGTTATATGAAAATATTCAAATTATCAAATAATTATGTTTCCTTCAAATGCAATACCTTTAAAAAAAACATATAATAATCACAACAAGAAACAAAAGAGGGCATGCTTATATGAAGCACTATAAAAAATGCTTTGTTTGATTTTTTTATATATTATAAAAAAAAAAGCATTCATTGTAAATTGAAGTGTAAAATAAAATTATTTTTATTTATTTAATTGAAATAAGAATTACACACAAAAATAAATTTTTTTTAATTAATCTTTGATTAGATTGTATGAAAATATTCAAATTATCAAATAATTATGTTTCTTTAAAATGCAATGCCATTATTAAAAAAATCATACAATAATCACAACAAACAAATGAAAACTTGCTTAAATGAACCATTATAAAAAAAAATGCTTAACTCCTTTTTTGTAGCATATTATAAACTAAAATCCCATTTACCATAAACTATGGTCCTAAATAAAAAATTTATATGGTTTATTGGGCATTATTCAAATGAATAAAACCCTTAATACAATTATCACTTTCTTCATCAAATCTCGTCCTTCATTGATTTGTTTGACTAATCTTGCTTTCATCTTAAATCAATTCCCATCATGTCATTTAAACCTCAATCTAAAAACAATTCAAGAATCAAGTATTAAATCAAGTAGAAAGTTAATTTAAATAAATAATTACCCACAAAAATTATGAATTTTTAATTATTATTTTGTTAGATTATATGAAAACATTCCAATTATCAAATAACTATGTTTCTCACCAAACTTTAAAAAAATTGATAAATTCGATTTTTGTAACATATTATAAAATAAAATTCCTATTTATTATAGCCAATAGTCATCGTTAAAAATTTAATTTTATTTATTGGGCATTATTCAAAGGAATAAAACCCTTAAAAAATTGGCGTATGCCGCTTAGTGTAGCGGGCGCACGGTATTCTTTAGTAAAAGGCGAAAGAATAGTTCGCTTTGCGCCCACCACGCAGCTGCGTGAGTCGACCTACACGAAATCGGATTCGTTAAGAACGAACGTCAAACATCGTGTGATACGATTTGGACAATGTGGGACTAAATAAAATAAAGAGCACTCGTAGCGGTCGATCGTAATTGGGTGGACGTGGAAACCAGCACCACGTGGACAAATCAAAACTGATTCTTTTCGAATGTGGAGCTCACCTCTTGGATTGATGTAATCATATATTTGATTTTTGCTTAAGATATAATTAAAGTTTAGTCATAAAATCTATTTTTTAAATCAATAAAAATAAATATTATTTTTTTAATTAATATTGTTTTATAAAATCTATTTAAAAAATAATAAAGACATTTTTTGCTAGTCAAATCTCAATTATTGATTTAAAAAACCATATGTTTGATATCACATGTATGATATTAGAGCCAATGAGTCTTAGAAGCTTGTCGATATGTATAGCTCAACATAGTTGTATTGTACGATAGTTACTATTATACCATACAATGGAAATTAAACATCATGAGCTTAAGTGTTGAGTAATATTTATTTTAATTTTATTGTACGAAAAGAGATGTTATATCATATGATAAAAATTGAATAATCGAGGTTTAAATGTTTGCATAACTCACTTTGATGGTACTAAATGATTGGTAATATCATATTGTACAATAAATTCTAGCCATTCAAAGTCGAAGGAACAATAAATTACATATTGATCTTATTGTATGAGGAATCCTACCTAGCCTAACATGGTAAAAAATTTAGCAAAAATGTGTGTACTATATAATAAGTTAAATTACACTACGTTATGGGACTTTTCTACATCATTTTTATTTATTTTAATTATTTTTTATTTTTTATTATTTTTGTTAGTAAGTAATCAATAAATTTCTATTAGACTCCTTATTATCTTCTAGAAACTTCAATGCTAAGTTCAAAAATGTTGTGCTCTACATCACTTAATTATGGAGCAATTATCTAATCATAGAGACGATTCTTAAATAGGTTAAAAAACATTCAAGCTATTGGGTACATTCACATATTATGTGTCTTTAACAAAAAATACATTCATTTGATCTTCAACTTTATGATTAAAGACCAAAGATACTTAACCTAAATTGACCCAAATTCTAATGAGTGGGTAAAAAACAATGCTTATAAGTCAAGTTTGTCTTCATAAGTCTTTAGTATGGAGACACACCGTCATAGCTATCTAATTCCTTAACTTGAGAACCTAAATCTTTTTGGGTCACTTGATATTTTATGAAGATTACTTGACTTTACAACCCTTACATATCTAAGAAAATTCCAATGAATGTTCACTCTAATTTTATAGTAAGTTGAAATGTATCCATGCCTCAAACAATAATTGTATGTACGAGTATTTGATAAGGATACAAGTGAATGAGTAAGAGACTTATAAATATGATATCTATGTTGGGATATATAATCATATGTATGCATCTTTTTGAGCTAATCTAATTTATTGATTAGATTTGAATTGAGAATAATGGAAACTATTAATTCATCCCTTACAATTTTAAGTTATGCAAATACTTAGCATTAGTAATTTTTAAAAATTCATGCAATCTTAGATAACTGACATGATCATTCTTGAACTTTTTTCTATCTATTTGTTAATTTTTCATACTTAAGACATGCTTCAATATCTTATTAGTCATAATCTATGTGAGAATAAGAGGAAGAACTTACCTCATTATCATCAAAAGTTGGAGGTCAATGCTTGAGAACAACTCATCAAAGTTTTTATAAGTAGCTTTCATTGTCTTCTTTTTTATTTTATTTTTGAACTTCTCAATTCTCTCAATATATAGGGGGTAGTTGGGATGTTCTTACCACCTAGTGCTTTGCTAAACCAAAGGCACTAAGTGGTCAGAAGAGAAGCAGACCTTTATTTGTTTCATGAATCCCAACCTAGTAGTGTTGTGGTGGAATCCTTACATGCATAAAAGTTGATTGAAGATTGTGTAAAGATTGCTTTTTTAAGGAGCCCACTTATTATGATTTCTTGCATTATGTAAAGACTAGTTAAAGTTATGGATTTTAATCTTCAAAGCTAACTTTGCAATTTAAAACTATTAGAAGCTAGAAGAGAACTGATTTAAATGAAACGTATGCTAATGTCATTATCCCAAAAAATCCTAAATGAAAAGTTCAAGTGGAATCAAACATCAACCAAGTCTAAGAAGATTGAAGAGGTATTAGGGAGAAGGTAGCACACTAATTTTATCCAACTATCCTTTTTTATTAGGGAAGTGTTGCTATCATTATTTTGGTTATGTTTCTTTTATTCTACTTGAATGAACTCTTATACCTATAACTCTTCTTTATTTATTGAGGGCTGGGTTGGGTTCAAGGAATTAGAATAGTCTAGGTATCTTAATTGGTGTCAAACCAAAATAACTAACAAGCATAAGAATTAGCTCTTCTTAAAAAGGAGGTGATCTAGCCACACCTTCCAATATGGCTATATTGTTATAACTTCACTCTAATCACTAACCTTATTTTCAACATCCACCTCCTCATGGTTAAGGTAACAACTTCAAACATAGCTCGTTCTCATAGTGCGACAAGCGATGTGTACAAGGCTCAATAATGAATTCACTGTCATATGGTTGGCCGACTATCATTAGCATATCCACCTTCAAGCAAGCAAGTTACAGCTTTGCAATCTAAATTGAGGAATGATAGTTCATTAGTTCGAATTTGTCAACTAAAATTTTGATCAAATCACACATCACAAATATAATAAGCTTTTTAATTCCTTTAAGGATTTATTTAAAATATTTTTAATATAACTAAAAGATGTTTTAACTACCACACATGAGTTATTGAACATGTGAGTTTTATGTATCTCATTTTGTGTCTTCTTATCCAATAACAAACAAATTCCACCCCACATTCTTCACAAGATTTTGATTATTTTTTAGCTGCAAGTGCTTGGTAATTTTCATAATAACAAATCTCACTTTTTGTAGGTTCAAAAATTCTTTCGCAAAACAATCCTTCTTTCTCTAATTTATTGATTTTTTAATTAAAAATATAGGGTTTTGCCATCTCTCCAATTATCTCTCTATTGGGTAGAATTCTATTTGCCCAAGCCTTGATTTCTTGAGGGAAAAACTGGTCAAATTTGAAGTTATTGATGTTTATATTAGTTAAACATGGAATATATAATAGAAATTTGGATTCATTTAGATCAAGCTTTCTTCTTATTTATTTAGAAGTTCTTTCCAGCCACTAAACCAATCATGTTGATTCTAATCAGGTGAATAAAAACTTGTTTGACATTTCAATCAATAAAGAGTGAGTCATTCATCCAATTTTTATGTTATGTTCATAGAAGGGATTGAGCCCAAAAAAGAGAGAATGAAAATGTTACACTGTAAAAATGCCACATGAATCCTACAAAAGTAAGCATCGAGCTTGTCTGTACCAACCAAGAATATTGGCTTTATTTGCCATGTCAAGGGTTTAGAGGAAGCCCCTATTGGGAAGTAAGCATATGCAAGATTAGGATACAAGTCCTTAAGTTTTCCTGGATAAGGGTTGACCTACTTACAATTGATTAATATAGGTAATATAGAATGGATTTAGACTTCTACCATTGTATAATTTATAGTCTATAATATGGAAGATATAATAAATTATTAAAGAATGTGAAATGTTATTATACACTTATTAGGATAAGATGGTATATGTGACATTTTATAACTATTCAAAGATCGATATTTGAAGTGTTTCGTGCTAAGGAAATCCCACAAGAGGGGGGGTGAATTGTGTATTTAAAATTTTATGAATTTCGAAATTAAACTTAAAAACCTTTAAGCAAGAGTAAAGAGAGTTGAACACACAAATTTTTAAGTGGTTCGACTCAAAACCGAGTCTACGTCCACCCCCAACCGGTGTTGGGAAAAATCCACTAAATGCACCGATTACAAGTGAGGTTTTTCGTACGGTTCACCTCAAACCTACTTGGGATTTTTACTACGGCTAATCCCAAACCTACTTGAGTTTTTACCGGGCTCAACTCAAACCCGGGGCTTTAGCAGTACTGCCGGGATGCCCTTGCCCCAAAACGAAAAAGTACAACGATTGACAAAAAACTTAAGAGAAATAGGAGAAAAGAGGAGGCACACACAATCGACAAATTAGAGGGATAGAAATTGAGAAATAATTGAAAAACCTCTAATTCCAATAACCTTCTTGTCGTTTTGCTTTTTGAGCTTGGATGCACCGTTTTTGCTTGAGTGCTCGAATTTTGAGATCTGAAATCTTTGGAAAATTTAGCAAAGGTTAAACTGAAAAATACATCAATTTTCCCTATTTATAGAGCTCAAATTTGAGCTCTAAAAACACCCCCAACGGCTCCAAAAATTAATTTGTTGTTTGGGCAACGGACGGAAAGCAGCCACCGTCCGATCCAGGCCCAAAAACGAACGACGCAGATTGATTTACGCATTTTACCGTTCGGGCTTAATCCAGAGCGTTGGATCCGGGCGCGTAATCGAACGGCACGGATTAAATCTCGCGATTACCGTTTACGCGATTTAATCCCGTACGTAGGATCCGGGCGCAAAGATGAACGACACAGATTTTACCTTATGGGATGAATCCTGTGCGTTGGATCCGGGCATGCTTGATCTGAGCCATTGGATCCCGCGAAGGCTGAAACTGGGATTTTTAGTCCCACATTGCATATGCGGAACTGTTGGAGCGCTATATAAGAAATCCACCCTGTTTAAATTGCGAGCCTCTTTAGGGTTGGCTCCCCCCTTCCTTGACCAGGACTTGATCACCTGGTTCGGGTTGACTTAGCCAAGCATTGTTCATTGACTGTTGACCGCGCTGCAGTTTGACCTAGTCGAGCTCCTCTCGGCGGGCTTTGGGCGGGCTTGGCTTAGCCAGGCACTGTTGATTTGACCGTTGACCAGCGCTAGCTGAGCTCCTCTCGGTGGGCTTTGGGCGGGCTTGGCTCAGCCTTCTCGGGTCAACCAAATTTTTATTTTTAAATTAAATTTTTAATTTCTAAAAGACCTGGACAGGTTGTTTTCGCGCCAGGTCGACCCGCCCATTGCTACAGTGCATTTCCCCCAGACTTCAGCTGTTTTAGGGTATTTTTGACGAATTTTTGTGCCAAAAATTTGAATATAAGTGTATAAAGATAATTTTATATTCTTATAGTATTATAAGTTATTTAAATAGCTATGAAAAGAAATTCATGAAAAAACAATTTCAAAGCAATATTAAAAAATCAAATACAAATGTCTATACATTTTGTCAAATATGCTTGGCCCAAAAATCAAAATTCAGTATTAAATAACTTTATAATATTTTTAAATGTTAATACTACTAGTGTGCCTCATAATCTCAAAGTTTGGACATATCAAATTCAAGAGAAATAAAAAGAAATTCAATTATAAAAAATCTTGTGCATGTCTCAAATTTCCTTAAAGTATGCCATAACCTCAAGGCCCTTATAGACCATTATTTTAGACATCTAAAATACATGGCTTGATTTAATTAATTAGTAACAATTTTACTTAAAATCAAGCCCAAATAAAATATACACATTTATGCTTGACTTATCAAACACAAGGGTGTAACAATATTCTAAAGTTGAAGTATAGATTATTAAGTAAAATAAGTGATAATACCTTAAGCATTAAGTATAAAATTTTATAAAGTGGTTTTATCATATCTAATTTTACACATAAAATAGATAATTTAAAATAATTTATGTGTAGTATTTTAATACAAAAGAGTAATTTAAACTTTAGATTACTACCTAGAAAGTAAAAGTTACTAAAATATTTTAGTTTTTTTATGATGATGTAGGTGTTGAAAGAAGTAAAATTATTTTTGGTTACCAACTCTCCCAATAGAAGGTCTCTCACATTCAATTCTTACTTTTCACAAAGGTTTGGTTGTTGGTTATCCTAATAGAATGTCTCATACATTCGATCAATCTCTCATAAGAAAAATTAAAATATCTTTAATTAGAGTTGGGTGCACACTCATTGTTCACAAAGGTGGAAGCACACAAACAAAAAAATTATTTCATAATTTTCATCTACATCTATATGATAAACATCTTCAATTTTAAAGACCTCAAAGATCCATTAGTAATTTAAAAAAATAAAAAAAATTATAAAATGAATTGAATTAAGTAGTTTCTAAATTAGTCGGCATTTTGGGCGACGGTAATGAATAGAGATGAAGTAGTGGGCAGTGAAATGGTCGAGTGAGCAACGCTAGCGAAGCTACTATTTGATTTTCAGAAAGGCATGGTATGATTGGAACAGAATGAGTTAGCGAGGACTGGTGGCTTGGCATAGGTCTTCATGAGGTGAAACAAATTGAGGTAGTTGTCGCAGCTAACAGGTTGACGCGGGTTAAGTAGATTAGCTAGGTTCTGGGACAAATCAGGTCTTGTAGGCTCATGGGTTTACTAAGGCGATGACAATGGTTGCTGATGGTGGCGTGACAACGACAGACGTCCACAACAAGTAGTGAAAATAGTGAAAAAAAAAATTAATTTTAAGCATTTTTTGAAACAATTTTCAACAAAAAATTACACTAATGGATTCTGAGCTAATGTTAAATCTTCTGCTTTAACAAGTCTTTCTTATTGATTTCTTCCTCATGCCCAAAATGAAAGCAATAAGAACCAAAATTGATGCAAATCACTAATCTCATTGTGCATAAAATGGATGACTATAATCAAGATAGTCAACAAACTCATATTCAGTTTTAATTCCATTCTTTAATTTTATAATATCTTTAAATTTAACTAATAATATATTATTAGTATATAAAATAAGTATTATCTAAAAAATATTTATTATTAGACAAAAAAGTAAAATTTAAAGTATAAATTTATATAATATATTTAACAATCTATAAATTTATATAAACTTAGATCAAATGCATTTTGTTATTAATAAACCTTAAGTCATTAAGGTTATCGTTGCACATAGTTTAGTAAAGAAGACTTAAAAAGAAATTAAAAAAATGTTTTGAAAATAGGATTTTATACGAGAAAAAACAATAAAACTTAAAAAATGTATAATTAATATGACATTTTAATTTTCTCTTTAAATGGATTACTTTCTGCAACAAAAGACCTTTCACTTGTCAACGGTCAATTTTGGACTTGCTGTCCTTTACGTATTCAATTCATAAATGGAGCTCAACCGTAATGCCGTCCACATACACGCAATTGGTTGGCTATTGTTTTGGATCAACGTGTACACTAATCAAATCACAAACATTTTAGATCACTGTTTAAAAATTATTATTTTTTAAGTTGATTATTATTAGATAACAATTAAAATTAAAAAAAAACCTTAATTTGTAAGATTGATAAGATTTTATTGAATCGATAATTAACTACAATAATTGATTATAATGACGATTTGATCTCGAAAATGATCAACTAATAACGACAGAATATCTACATAAATAACTCCTTTATTGTGACAGTTAAAGGTCTCTGTCTGTAATAATGATGAATGAAAAAATACTAAAAATTAGTGATCGATGATAAAAAAAAAAATTAATGTTTATTTACAAAATATTATGTTCCAAGTCTTTATAGTAAATCTTGTTTCAAGAATTGCAATAATAAAATGAAAATGATAAATAATAAATGAATTTAAAAAATAAGAAAAAAAAAAATATTTTTATCAAATGTTAAGAATTATTATTTTTTAAATTTTTTTGTAAAAATATATATATAATTTTTTATTATAAAATATTTATTTTTTATTTTTTTATATATTTCATATATTTTAAATTCAAATTGACTATTATGTTATAAAGAATCTATCCATGTACACTCTATTATACAAATTTTTATTAGAGGTGAATATAAATATACTATATAAGTATTAATTAACAAATTTTTGTTAAATATTTTTTTAAGTCTTCTTAAAATATATCACTTATTAGATAATTAAATAAATTTATAATTGATATTTTGATCTAATATAAGTTAATTATATATAAAAAAAGCTAAAATTAAGTTTATATCTCACAATTAAACAAATTTACAAAATTAGCAAATTGTTTTAGTAGTTTTAACATTTAAACCCGAGGCTGCGTTGTTTGGGTTAAAAAATGAATATTAAAATGGCGTTTGGAGTTTGGCCGACAAACAGAGGTGTGGACCTCCCATACGGAACTTGGGATCTTCCAACCGGAGGTTCGTTACTACGGTCCTATCAGCTTTTAAGGCGGCGAGGCGAATCTGGAACTTGGACGGCTCTCGGTATCGACGTCGGCTCGGTGGCACAAGTGAATGGAAATCTCGTACGCGACGTCGAGCATCGCCGACCTCACGGCGACCATTGGCGATCGTCCTGTGAAGGTGTTGCCGCTGGAGCATCCGTCGCCATCGTCCTCTATTACACCTTTGGCCCCGTTCATCGGTCAGTGGATTTCAGGGGTGCGGGAGATGTCAGCGATGGAGTGGCTCGAGCTCCTCTTTCCCTGCACTCGGTGGATTCGAACCTACCAGTGGAAAGAGTGCCTCCAGGCTGATGTCATGGCCGGGGTCACCGTCGGCATCATGCTCGTTCCTCAGGTGAATGTTTGCGGATAACTTTTGTCCTCTCCGGGTTCTTATCATGATATGAAATTTGAAATGAAAGATAGAAGTGATCTTTTCTTTTGTTCTACGCAATTTATGATGTCTTTGTGTGGTGTTTTCTGCATCTGTTGTGGCGGGGATTTGTTGGTGCAATGAGTGTACGACATCCTTTTTGGCTGGCTCGGCTTCTTTGTTAACTTACAATACCATGACGTTAACATCATACCATATTTGATACCAAACAGGAATGATTGTTAAGAAAGCGTATTTGAACCAGTTGAAATTGAAGTTTTACGACTTTGCTATGGCTTGTGACGAAATTGAGTTATTTTAGATGCATGATTATAACTTTGATGATCGTATCAGAAAACCATTAGGTATAATAGGAATATTTTTGTATGCACAGTTAAGGATAGTTGCAAAAGCTTCACCTTTTCACGGTGAATTCGTTTCTGAACGTTCTTGTTTTTTATTATTTTGTTTTGCCCTGAACAAAATTGCAGGCGATGTCGTATGCGAAGTTGGCTGGGCTTCATCCAATTTATGGACTTTGTGAGTAGTTTCTGAATAGTGTTTTCATTTTTACTAGCATAAATGGAGAGAATTGCAGCGTAAAGGTTTTGTTCATTTTTATCTTTACTGATGATTCTGTTTACTAACAGATTCTGGCTTCCTTCCAATATTTGTCTATTCTATATTTGGTTCATCACGTCAGCTTGCAATTGGTCCTGTGGCATTGGTCTCACTTTTAGTCTCTAATATCTTGGGCAAGATAGTTGATTCTTCTGATAAACTATACACCGAGTTGGCAATATTGTTGGCATTAATGGTTGGTGTTTTCGAGTGCCTTATGGGACTATTTAGGTATTTAATCTTTTTGGATAATTTTTTGTTGTATCTGCCACTGTTTTTGTTACTTTAAGCCTGACATCTTGAATATAGTGTGGTACCAAGCACTAAAGCTTCTTTTAGTTAGAAAAGTTTCTTAAATATGAGACCAAGTGTCGGTTACTGCATATATTTTCTTTGCCTTTCTCTGCTTCGAATGAAATTTGTTGATTATGGTACGAATTCCTTACCTTTTCTGAACAGTATTAATGGTGCTTTCAACTCCAGTTAAATGCCATAATGTTATCGCATAATGGTTACCACCAAGTTATTATTTTCAATATGTCTTGGACATAAACCAGATGATGTCATTGAGTGATACGCATGTTAGCTCTGGTGTTTATTCTTCTGCAACTCATTTCTAGCTTGAAGAACTTCAGATATTGTCCACCAGTGCTCTTTTTTACTTCTTATTTTAACATGTCTTTCTCTCTCATTGTCACCATGAAAACATTTTTCCACTCTTTGCAATTATCTTTGCTACATCTTGCCACAAAGTACTTGATGTTATATACATTTATATTTAACTGGACTTCCTTCTACCCAAACATAATTTTTATGGCACAAGCACTTAATGTTCTTTCGTTGTATTACTGTGGTGAAAAGCTGATGTGTTTTTGGGTCAATGCATTTACAATGAATGAAATGCTATTATTGTTTTTCAGGCTTGGATGGATGATCCGTTTTATCAGCCATTCCGTGATATCTGGTTTCACATCTGCCTCAGCCTTTGTAATTGCACTATCTCAAGCCAAATACTTTTTGGGTTACAATATAGCAAGAAGCAGTAAAATAATTCCCCTCATTAGCAGTATAATTGCTGGAGCTGGTAATGTATGCCTCACTTTCATGCTATTTTTTGATTTGATAGTGAGTGTTTCATAAGGTTCAGTAACAAACTGATAGTTTTTTTGATTCCATTAGTTTACAGAATAATAGATTTTATCATATTTTCGGTATTGATGTCATGTGCTTCTGGCTGAACAACTCTGTAAAGCACTGAAATTGGATTAAAGCTTATAAGACACCACGTTGTTGTGAAGTAGATTGCATAAAAAGATTTTGAGAGCCTTTCTATGCACAATACTCTGTTCTTGATGGTCCTGTATGATTTACAATTTTGTTTTTACATTAAGCAACCATCCTAGACCAACCAACCTATAAACGCTAGTTTAGCTTCACAGCTAAGCATTTTTTTTTTTTTTTGTAGTTTATTGTGTTACTTGTAACTAAGGATTCATTGGAGATTTTGGAACTTGGAAGATGACAGGTGAAGTGGCATGGGCATATAACCTCTCTTTAGTCCACGTGAAATGAGATATGCTTTTATTTCATGGTGAATTGACAACAAATTAGTGTGATGGAGATGACAATTAGAGGTAGTAAAACTAGATTAAGGATTAAGGTTAACGTTAATTACATTTTGTGTTTGAAGGCAATATAATTAGGCCTTTATTGTCTAAGGAAAAAGTTTTAGCCATAACAACAAGTGGACTCTACCATGTTTTTGGTATGCAATTTGAACATCTTGAAAATGTTTAATTGGGCAGAAGTTCAGTTCTTATTCTTAATGGAATAAGTTTGCTATGGTCTACTTGGACATCAAAAAAGTTCTAAAGATTCTCATACTTAGCTTGTGAGAACTTAAACTTAGTTGTTTGCAAAACTTACTCTTGTTTCTTCAAAATGGTGCTTTCATTAAATTGTTAGGAGGATGAACAATAGATTTCTAAAGAGAAATGAATTAAAATAAGAAGATCATCTGATTTCAACTTGATATGAGTGAATCTTGCTCCTCTTGTGGGCTTCCATGATTTTATGAACCTTTTTGCATTCTCTATTATTCTATGTTTTACAAAGAAAAAGTTTGTAACTATTTCTTTTCATGGTAATGAAATATGCTTGGTGTAAGAATGTAAAAATCTGAGCCCATTGCCAATTCAACCATTTTATAGCACAACATCATGCTTGCTCTTCAACTTTAGTTGTATCACATATTGTTCTTATATTATATGCTGGAGTGTTTGTGTACTCGTATTTTGAGCATTTCATATTGGTGGTTGAGAATATATAAGGTATCCTTAAATACGTCCAAGAACACAAAATATGTTGCCTCAAGATAGAGCAATTTTATGAGAGTTGGCAACTTAAGTTACTCCACCTTCCTATACATTCTGGATGAATGAATTGTGGTTTTGTAAACTTGTGAATATCTTGGCATGCAATTATGTGTTGTAAACCTATCTTTTTTTTTTTGTAAATGAAGACTTAGTTTACTTCTAGGGAGAGTTAACCATAATTTACATTGTGCAAAAAGTTCTTGATGACATGCCCTTTCTTGTTCCTCTCTGCTTCGCTATCTCAATTTTCCTTTTTTTTTTTATTAATTCTGCCCCTCTTTCTATTGTTTATATACCATTTTATGATAGGATTAAAAATCCTATAACTTGGTGCATTCATTCCCTAATTTATCATCCTTTTCTCTTGCAGGTATGCATGAACGCACTATAGCTTAAGTTGTTGATGAGTTACTTTTAAAAAGCTGTTGTCTGACTCGTCTTTTGCTGTTAAAATATAAAGGAAGATGGCAACTAAAGCTACTTCATAAAATTTGAGAATTTGTTTGGTTCTTTTTGTGAAATACCAAACAAATTTAAAAGTCGTCATCTTCCTTTATGAAGTGTCTGCGATCTTGGTGTGCATATCACATTTTAGAAAATTCTAGATTTGTGTTGGTTTTTGTTACACTTGCATGTCTTCATTCAACCTTTGAATAACCTTGTCCTACATGCTGCTCAAGTGCTTTAGACAATGAGGTTTGGTTATTCTTTTGAACAAGATAGTTAGCATCAAAACTTGTTTTTGGTGAATAAATCAAACATGGATTTATGAAATTTGTGGGTTCTTGAAGCCTATGGTAATATGGAGGAGATCATAGTTCTATGATTTCCTCTCGGATGATAGATACTACCGCTTATGGTCTCAAAGATGAGCAAGTATGAATGCAAAACTAACTTATACTCCACAAAAGGGGTTTTTTTTTTTGGAGAAAAAAGATTAATCCTAGTGGATTGTTAGATGCATCAGTAAGGTATTTTGGAAATTCAGAAGATGTTGAATTTATAACTTAAAAATAATGAAATGTGGCTATTGATATTATTTTCAATATAGCATATTATAGGTATAAGTGCATGCACATGCTTATGATCAACCCATATTCAAAGATGACTAATTTACTATTTAACGCAATATGATTTTGTATCTTGTGTGGCTCATTTAGCAGTTGAAAAAGGTGATTCTTTGCCACTTTAAATGCCTGTCATACTTATTGAAGCTCTCATATCTTAGACATTTATCCAATGTGAGGCATATCTAACTAATTTTCCTTGCCTGGTGAGATCATCTAAAGATGTTAATGCCTTGTTAACACTTAATTCTGAGAGCTTAAGCACCTAAAGTGACTTATAACTCCCGGCTAGTTTACCAACACTAGACATCTCTACCTACCTTTTATTTTTTTGTTGAGCCTCTTTATCTTTCAAGTAGTATGCATCCTATACTAAAAATATACGAAGTCATCATTTAATCCCTTTGACTTTTACATCCTTTTTTTGCCCATTGGATGAGAAATGCATTTGAGTTACTTTTTTTTGGCTGTTTTTCATACAAGTTTTGCTGCCATTGCTCTTGCCATATTCTATCTCCTATTATTTCTTGAAAGGCTTTTTTTCCCTTGAAAGACCGTTCTCTTATCCCAAAATTAGCAAAGGCCAACAAGTGGTTCTATTTCTTTTTTCTCTTCCTCTGAAGTACTTTTGCATGTTTTCTTGTACATTTGATTAATTATGCAAATTTTGGTATGTTTGTGTATTTTTGCATTAGCATATTTAATTATCATTTCTTTCTGTGCATCTTTATTGATTTTACTCTTAAAATATGTCTTGCTATTAAGTTTTCATAATTTTCATTGATTCAATTTGTTATGATCATGCATAGGGATGAATAACATTATTGACATCTGCATAATAACTTTAGTATGTATTAAGGAAGCATATTGCACAAACATTACTCTTTGAAAGTCGGTACTTTTATGTTGTGATTTTAACAAGTTTATGTAATAGTATGCTTCAATGCCCTTCAAGCTGCATTTCTCCTTATAACTGGTATTTAGCATTCTTTTTTAATGTTTATTTGAGGTTTATGTAAAGGAGCTTGCTAATTTGTGGTGCTTCTTATGGAAAAAATTTGTTACAATTTTCAAAGCATCAGTCAAAATCTAATCTTAGGATTGCCCATAGTAAATAAGAAAAACAATTGAGCACAATAAAAGACATGTAGATTTATGTGCCTTAGCATTAGGTTGTGGCTTAGCAGTAGTTTGCATCCATGGGAAAGGAGAGGAAGACATCCACTGTAAGAAGCCATGCAATTGCACAGTGAATAGAGAAAAAGAAGGTCGCTCTTCACTAGGCCAAAAGAAACCCAAACTCATTGCACACAGATTCCTTAAGTTCCTCTAAACAAGAATCACATGTAGGGAAATAACAACAAACAATCTCGTCCAAGTCAAAGTGCTATAAGCAAAGAAAAACCGAGCTCACCATTTATCCACTTCCATCTTATTGCCTGTGTGGCAGATCTAATTAATGTGTAAGGCAATGCATTACTTTATGGAATCAATGCATTCTCACCTACAAACACTATAGAAAATGGTTGTTAGAACCAGTAGATTACTGCGTTCCTTCTCTTGTACCATTGTCTTCTAAAGTTCATTCTTTCCATATACTGAATAGAAGAAGGGTGGCAATCTGTAAAAAACATTTAACTATTTGGTTTGACATCAATCCATCTATCCAATGTGAACTATTATATGGAATATTTTTTAAAAATGCTTAACTATCAAGTACAGTACTTGATTTAAGAGTAATTGTCAATCTTCAAAGCCTTTTCAATTATTTCTAGTTTGATTGTTTAATGTGACTTCAATTTTGCTAATTCAATGTGGCAGTTTCTTATTTTAGTTCAAATGGCCTCCTTTTCTGTTGGGATCCTTCATGCTTGGAATTCTTCTCATGATGAAGGAGTTGGTACAAGTTTTATAACAACCTTTGTGTTTTTATTCAGATTTGCAAGCAGTTTAGCTTAACATAATCTATTGAAATGTAGGGAAAAAGAAAGAAGAATCTAAGATTCCTTAGGGCAGCTGGTCCCTTGATAGCAGTCATACTTGGAACTGCTTTGGTGAAAATTTTTCATCCTTCTTCAATCTCAGTGGTGAGATTCTTGCTATTTCACAAATGTACTTTGGTTATGAGTATTGAGTTGAAAGGATTAAAAGCTTCGTTCCTTCCATTGGCAGTAGAAGTTTTCATTACTCTGTGGGCATGGGTGTGGAGTGCAGTGCAACATTATTTTATTTTTCCCATCTTATAATATTTATATAGTTCTAAAATTTCTAACATCAGCTTAAAAATTTGTAGAATTATGTACATTTTAGTTAATATTTTCTGAAGATTTTGTATTGTGCACGTGGTCTTATTAGATACGTGCTGCCTGAAGATTATTGTTCATATTTCCATCAGTTTTTGTACCGTCTAAAGTCACCAAAATCCAAGTTTTTGTTTCTAGATGAAAGTACCCATATATTGCTCAGATTTTCCAGTATGTATTGAAATCAGTCTTTACTGAGCAGGTAGTTAACATTAAGTTTCTCGGTTTTTGAACAGAATGTCTGAAGCTGTTTTATGTGCTCTGAATCAGAAGAAAATAACTTTTTGTTGTTTAAGAAGTACTAAAAACAATATAGCATGGACTAAGTATTCTATAGAGTATTTAGGTATCGTGATCAGTGGGTTTATAATTCCGTATCGCAGTCCCAAACCCATAATTCTTTATCATCAGCATCTATTTTATGCTACACTTCATGCGTGGTATTAAGTGTCCATGATGGCTAACACTAACATTACATTGTAATGACTTTGTTGCTTTGATTTTTCAAAATAGTTGATGCATGATGGTAGCACTTGATGAGCTGGACTGTGGGTATGATAGTGGAAGTATAGGGACAGACTTGCGTGTATAGAGCAAAGTGGCTGTTTTTGGGGGAACTGAGCAAGTTCCCTATTCAAGCCAAACTTAAAGGAAGACAAAAGATGGTTTCACCACGTAAAATTTCAGCTTGATGCTCTGTTCAAAATCTCAGTTGAGTATTTGTGTAAAAACAACATTAAAACTTTAGTAGACTGTTTAGTTTCCAAAAAAATCAGCTAGAATAAAACCATAAGCAAATTCAAAACTTAAAACTACTTCTAATTTGAGTCCCAGAAACAATACAAGGAGCAGGGAGCGCTATGTAGGAAGAAGAGCTTGTGTTGCTCAAGATAGATATCACCCAAGTTGACCTCTACTAAATATCACAATGAAATGATTTTGGATCCCTTCTTTGATGCCGAGATTCACAAGACCATTAAGTATTACAAAGAATTTTGTCGAAGAATTTCAAAGAGGAAATCACATAAAAGTTCTATAACTAGCTTGTAGCTCAAACAGGCTACTGTTCTTTAAGAAAACTTATAGAAGTAATAATACTATGTAATAGACCACTGTTATATAGGCTACTGTTCCTTGCCTATATAAGGTCAGAGGTTCCACAACCCAAAAATTGGCTGTATAAAACCAGCTCTAGCAATTTTTATGGTCATATAAAGGCATGTGCCACACTCTATTTTGAATTAGATATAGTGCAAGATGAATTAATGATGAAAGCTAGTGTCATGACTATCCTAGGGGCTGCTCTATCAGCTTGTTGGTACAAGACATGCCAATGAGGTAGACACATGTCACAAATTACGTTAAACATTAGTTTGAGGTGCATCCTATACAAAAATTAGTGTAAAGGTAAACAAACTGACATAGATCTTTTTGCCATAAAACCTAACACTCAGTTTTTTGAGCAAAACTTGCACATACTTCATAGAATTCAAAACATGTAAGGTGCCATGTATGACGATAGAACATAAGAGAATACATCACATCTATAGTAAACTATAGAGTTGGTGAGGTCATGCATGCTCTTTTGAGGCCTAAACATCAAATTTCCAGACATTCAAGTCAACTATTATGATTACTTTCTGAAGAAAAAAATGTGCTCATAGATTGTTCCTTATCATTTTTACCATCATCTATGTCTGTACTTCTTCACTGGTTGTATATCCAGTCAGATGCTAGGTTGCAGCAAGTAGGTCAGAACCCTATAGAATAGTCAATCATTTTCAAAGCATCATCCATTGCAAATTCTGATCTACTAACACATTGCAGACCATCAATTTCTGAAGAGAAATAAGAGTTAGTTTGATCATTTAATTTGAAAAATTGAAGATGTATTAATTAATAAGCAAATGCTTTCCTTTTCTTTCCCATTAAAAAATTATAAAATGACCCTGCTCTGTTTAGACAAAAGCACTTGCCTTAAGAAGATTCTCAGATGAGTTATTGAGATGGGCTCAGTCAAGCTGAGCTTTGCTCTCCTTCAGTGTTTTTATGTTATAAATGGCTTTGGCCTTTAACGTGAATATGGGATGCTGTTTTGCATGAATGATGCCTGGCTTTCTTTGTGCTTTTAGGTTGGTGTTGTACCTCAAGGACTGCCAAAATTTTCTGTTCCGAGGGAATTCAAGCATGCAAAATCATTAGTTTCAACTGCAATACTCATTACTGGTGTGGCCATCTTGGTATAAGATATCTTTACATTATTCCTTTGCTTATCGGATCATTTCTATTCCTGTTTCTGATTACTTTCAGCACTTGTTTTAGGAATCTGTGGGTATTGCTAAAGCACTAGCTACAAAAAATGGTTATGATTTGGACTCAAATCAAGAGGTGATTTCTTGATTTCTACTGTACAGTAGATTTGTATATGGTATCAACTGCTTTATACTTACTGCACATGCTATAGGTTTAATTCAGAAAATAACTAAGAATTTTGAGATGAACATGGTTATGGTTTGGACACAAATGAAGTGGCTTCATATATGTGGATAATGCTATCAGTAGCTTCACTTAGTGCACAAGCTTTAGACTTTAATCCAAGAAGCAACTAAGATTTTTGAGATAAACATGGTAATGATTTGAATTAAATTGAATAGGTGAATCTTGATCACTTCTTTGCAATGCGATTAGTAAATGTGGATAAGGCTACCAACTACTTTATGCTTATTGCACAAGTTTTAGAATTTTTGTCCAATACACTAGAATTAGAGGCAAAATGTGGAATCTTTGTATTTGATGCTGCACTTGGTAGCTATCATGGTTTATAAGAACATAAATGTTATTTGTATTAAAAAAAACTAAGTGGGTGCTTGAGGAAGTCATGAAAATTGATGCATTAGGATTTATGGTTTAGTTTTCTAGTAGCAATTGAAATAAATTACCAACAAGAACATATCTTGCCTATTATCATCCCAAACAAAACTTCAGATAACAATTTGGAACATGTAGTGTTTAAAGATTTTACTTGTTGGGCAAGTTTTCAATATATTAGTATTTATATCCCTCCAATGGTATTGGATAGCAGCATGTAAGAAAACTTTCTGCAATATTTGAAGAATTATAGAAGAGATTTTACTCACGAACATTTTTTTTTTGAAACATAAATGAGTGTTTAAGTAGTTAAGCTATGGAATTTAAAGACTTCTATCATTGTTACAAGTTTAAGGGAGCTAATGAAAAGGTAACATTATTCTAGAGATTGCCTTCACCCATGACCATATGATTGTTAATAATTTTTTGAACAATAAAAAAATATTGAATTATCAGGATTGAATCTTCAAAAATGTTGATTGATTATTTTTTATAAGGAAAAGAATTCTCTAGATTGCAAGAATTATAAGGTCATTTTAGAAAGGTGTTTGATCACTCAACATGCACTTATGGTTTAGATATCCACCTTAAAAATTAGAAGAGAAAAAAATTAAAACAATAATGTTCTAGTATTAGATGTTTGAATCAAGACAATTAAACTGCAATTTTATTCAAGAATAGTATCTTAGAGCCATATTTGGGAACAATAAAAGATAATCTTATATGGAATAATATTATTTTTTTCATATTTATAAGTTAGTGAAAGATATGTTTAGTGAATCTAAAGGCATAGTTCAAATTATGAAGAGGTTTGGTTGTGGGAACAAAAGTTACAATTAATGACAACATTTGTCATTAATTATTCTTAAAATTTCTAAGAAAAAAATCAAAATAATAATTCTTTAGTATCACATGATGGAATTAAAAGAATGAGAACGTAATTTTATTCAAGAATAGTATCTTAGAGCCATCTTTGGTATGAAGAGAAGCTAGTCTTATACAAAAGTATTATTTTTTTGTATTTATAAGTTAGCTATAGCTATGTTTAGTAAATCGATAGGCATGATCTAATTATGAAGAGGTTTGGTGGTGGAAACAAAAAGTCAAATTAAAGACAATATGTGATAAATTGTTGTTCAATTGCAAGAGTGTAGAGAGCTAGGATAAGATATAAACTAACATGATTAAAGGAAAAAAGCTAATTAGTGGCACTAAGGAAGCAAGTTTTGTAGATTTATTAAATTTATTAGATGCTAAACTTGAAAATGACACATGTATATGTTTTCTAAATTGTGGAAGAAAAATGCCTATGGACTTGAGTTATAAAGGGTGATGATTAGAAAGTACTAACCAATGATGATAATAATAAGCTTACACAAAGAGTTATTTTCATAAATTTTTTATGCAAACTATAACATGATAGATTAATTTAAAGTGCTTTGCTAGTTTAATTGTTTGGAAAAAATATTATAGTTTCTTTTTATTAATGAATCTACGAAATGAAATTGAATACAAAGAAAGCTTTGAAGAAAATTAAATATGAAACTATAGTAGTCCTAGCTTTCATTATTATAGATGTGTGAACATATATGAAAGTAGAAAATAGCTCTTAGCTTTTCAAGTTATTTAATGCTATTTTAAGAATTAAAAAGATGCTAAATGAGTGGAGAAAATATTCGATATGTATTCAAAAGGGAATACTTAAAATTCTGCTTGTTAGTTTAATTAAATTGATAAAAAGGCATATTTATAATTGTATTGGTTAAGATATTAAATTGATAAGTTCTACCTTGAAATTTTGAGAGAATGGTTGAGAATAGATTGTGACATGAGACAAATACTTGAATCATTTTGATTTTCTGCTTAAAAATTTAGCCATAAAGACTATACACATGCTAAGAATTTTAATGAAAAGGTTTAAGTTAGGAGAAAAATTTTGTTGTTTTAAAAAAAGTGTATGATAAAGTCCAAACAAAAGAATTCTGGAGTTTTAGAAAAAAAAATAGTTAATATTATTATTATTGAAGTTATTAAATATGTAATGAAACATTAATCTATGCATACACTCAAAGAAGATTGATTAAAGATTTTTGAATTATAGTAAAACTTAATCAATACTTTGCTTTAAGTTTTTTTTTTTTGTTTTATTGATTATATAAGTTCTTATTAATCAAATTCATGTTGACATTTCATGATGTATTCTTTTTTCTAATAATATTATGCTTGTTAATAAGAATGGGGAATGGGCTAATGTTTGGAATGATGGAATTTGATCTTGGGTTCTAATGGGTTCACCTTAGTGGATATAAAATTGGCTTTATGCAATGTAGGTTTAGCTAATAGCATGTACAATTAGTGTTCGTAAAATATTGAAGAATAAAAATTTTATTATCTTCATTTTATAATTGAAAATAATAGAGAAATTGATGAGCTATCACTAAATAAAAGTGTGCTTTGAATGTGTTGTGTGATTAAAACATATCACTTCAAATTGAATTTGTTTTGTAAGGTTATAATAGGATTGAAATTGCTATATGATATTGAATAATAGTCTATGAAGCACAAATATACAAATAGAACATGTTGTAGAGATGAGAGTGTTAAGATGAAATGAAGCACAAATATACAAAAAGAATATGTTGTAGAGATGAGAATGTTAAGATGAATGATAGATGCATGACAACACTTCTAAGACGTATGACTAAAAATAAGTGAAAATAGAAAATCTTGCATAGTTGACTTAGATAATTTGGATGTATTAATTCATATGCGACTTTATGTTCTAGTTAAAAGTTTCGAGTCATTGAATGCTCTCTCGTAAATATGAGAAGAAAAAATGACATTGAATAACCATTAGAAGGAATTTGGTGTACTTGGATTTTAAAGGAGTGTTGTGAATAAATAAAGTGTAATGGTTTTAAAAGATTCGTGCATTCAAACCTAGTGTGGGATCAAGACGTGTTATTGTGATTCTTTATGTTTGGATGATTCTTTTGTGATTTGTTTACTTCAAATTTGCAATGATGATTACATTTTTTTGTTGGTTTTTTGCAAACTCTCATTTATGGACTTGTAAATAATGGTTTGAATGTAGTATGTTATGTTTAGCTAGTGTTTTTATCAGTTTTATATCGACTTGTTTCCTTTGTTTTGCCATTTTTGCGAAAATTCTGAGCATTTCCAGAACTTCAGTTGTTTTACTTTCTTGTTGTACCTAAGGTTTATTGTTTTATTGTTCTACATCTCCAATCTTAGAATCCTTTGGTTTTAATGTTGTAGTATGTTATGTTTAGCTATTGTTTTTATCTGTTTTATATCAACTTGTTTCCTTTGTTTTGTCCTTTTCGTGAACATTCTGAGCAGTTCCAGAACTTCGGTTGTTTTACTTTCTTGTTGTATCTAAGGTTTATTGTTTTAATGTTCTACATCTCCAATCTTAGAATCCTTTGGTTTTGTCCTATATCAATTTGGTATCAAAATATGATTATTTTCTCCAAGTAGTGAAGGATGCTCCTCCATACAATCTCTTCCTTTCCTCCAAGACACCTACCTACCTTGTCTCCTTATCCCTTCGTCTTCAGGTTCTTTGTTTTCTGCTGAAGCACTTTGTTGTTTATTTCTTCACTGTTTCCCTGTGTCTATACGCAGATCAACATAATCATTCTTCAATCCCATTATCCATCAACAGCCATCTAACATATGGTTTTATTTTTCCTGTGCATTGTTGCAGTTATTTGGTCTTGGCGTGGCAAACATTTGTGGCTCGTTTTTCTCTTCATACCCCACAACTGGTATGGGCTTTAAAACAGTCATATTGTATTAAAGTTTTGTCTTTGTGTTCTATATTATCAAAACTTGTGTATTCCATAAAATTCTTTGTTTGCAAACCAACTACAGGTTCCTTTTCGAGATCAGCGGTAAATCATGAGAGTGGGGCCAAAACTGGATTATCAGGAATTATAATGGGAATTATTATGGGATGTGCTCTTTTGTTTATGACACCATTGTTTAGAGACATTCCTCAGGTATGATTGTTCTTTTAGTTATATTTCTATTAATTTTTTTTTGTTTTTTCTTTAATAATGTGATTTTAATTAAGCTGAAGGGAGCCTTAAACATTGATGAAAGCTAAATGACTTTGGGATGCTTGGATATTGCCTAACTTAAGTAGATAGTTTTATGTGGTTTTACTAGATATAATTTAGATGGTTTGAGTTAGGGAGTATGACCAATCTAGAGTTATTTTTGTTATGTCATGAGCAAAGTCACTTCGATTGCTAAGACGAATCCCAACAATACCTTTATAACATGATTGCTAGTGGGGGTACTTATGAAATATGGATAGCCAATGGAGTTAATTGAGGAGTATGCTGACAATTTGGGCAATATGGAAATTTTCAGCAGCACTTTATTGAATTTTATTGGGTTTTGAAAAGTTAATAAGTTAAATGAATACATTCATCAAGTTTATATGGCCAGTGGGATGATTTAATGAGCTTCATTAATGTTTTTCATGATGTTTATTTCTAGTGGTATTTTGTTCATTTTTACTTCTAGGAATAGTTTGGTGATTTGGAGGATTCAACATTGAATTAATGAGCATCCAACAACGCGTTTTTTTGTGACAATTTTTGAAATTTTAGTAAAACTTTCATAATATTTGGTCTCCAAAAAAGTTTTGGTCATCTTTGGAGTTGTTAGAGTTATATGAGATTTTCTTAGCAATTTCAAATGAGCCCCATTGAGGTGAGTTTAGAGATTTTGCAATTTTGCTAATTTTGCTAATTTTGCTAATTTTGTGCCCAAGGGGCATTTTAGTAGCTTTGAGTCCAAAGAGTATTTTGGTTACTTTTGGTGTGGTTTATAGCTCAAGAAAAAGTAACCAACAATGGCATTTGTCTCTAAATCTAATCTAGAGAGTTAGGGATAATTTAGGCTTTTTTAACATTTGAGAGGCATTTTGGTCATTTGAATACTTGTCTCTTTTAAGAGTGTTGAATAGCTCCAAAAATAGTTATAGTTAAAAAACACAAAGGTGATCATAGAAAACTTTTAGGACCCTTTAGTCATTCTTGAAAAGTTGGGTTCACTAAGAGTATTTTAGTCATTTTGTCTTTGTGTTAGCGAATTGATAAAATTTGATATAAACTTCTCCTTAGACAAATTTGGAAGCTAAGGTGCAATTTTATCCGAATGCTAATGTTTTTAGCCTTCAGAGGGTATCTTGTTAATTTTATCATCTCAAGGAACTTAGCAATTTTAAGAAAGCCTTAAAACTTGATATGCACAATAACTTAATAGTCCTTATAGATAATTTTGAACTTTTTTGAATTTTTTTTTGTTTTCTTCCTCCAAGGGTATTTTGATAATCATATTTTCAAAGTTATTTTGTTACTTTTTGAGGTTTAATTGGACTCAACAATTTAAAAAGTTCAAGAGTTGATTATGATTCTTGGATTGATTTTCATATTTTTCTATATTTCAGTATTGTTTTCTTTAACTTTGACAATAGTCTATCTAAATTTTGGCATAAGCATGTATTTTATCTTGAAAGGATAGTCCTCAGATAATAATTCACTCAAGGTAACCTTTTTATTTTATCAACCATTCTCTTGGCAAAGGGTCACAAAGGACCTCCAAGGGGACTTAGAAATTGTCATGTTAGTATTGAAATATCTCCTTGGCAAAGGTCTCAAAAGGCTAGGTTCAATTAATTACTAATAGGGAGGACCATTAGCTTACTTTTAGTTTCACAAATGCTGATGGAACAAAAAGAATGAATTATCTTGTTGTGCTTGTGCCTATTTGAATAATAGATTTGTTGCTAACTAGATGTGTGCTAACAGAAAATAAGAAAGTTTGAAAGTCATTGGGTAAGAAAGCAAGTTGCCATGGTGCCAAGCTAAGTTACAGTCATTGTTTAGTTTAATTTTCCTATGCACTCAATTGTTGTATGTGGGAGAAGATGATTAGTTGATCAAAGATGTTTGCAGCGAATTGAAGGAGATCATCTAGCTGTTAAACTCTTCAGGAGCTCCTAGGCAACCTCTCGAGGAATCGTAATTCTAGTTCCATCAATTTCATTGCTTTGACTGCACAGGTGAGGGCTCCTATCTATGTAATCTCGCTAGCCTCGAAGAAAATGCCCTTGACTATGGATCACGCTCATCATCATAAGAGAATCTCAATGTGTTTCATCTTTACTTTTTGTGGCTTCACCTTTTTTTGCCTTAACTTACACAGATTGATGATCATTTGATGGGTTAGACCGTTGTGATAGAACCTTCATCTTCAAGCTTTGTGCTATTGTATTTTCTGTAACTAAGATGGCTGTATGAATTTATTTCGAGGCTAGTTCAGATTGTCTCAGTTGGCAAATGGCTTAATTTGGTTTGACTAGCTTGGCTCAATTTTGCATTTTATTAACTGAATTTAGTTTTAATATCTCTAATATGAGTTGATTTAGAATCATTTGGGTTATGTGGCTCAATTTGGCTCTAGTGGCTCAGATATGTGTCTTCATCTTAGTTCAAATAGTGTTAAGAGGCTCAATGGGTCTTAATATACGTTATTTGGCTCCATTTGGGCTTGAATTGAGCTCCATTGGTCAGATATGGTTTTGACACCATTAGGCTTGTTCGGTTAGAATTGAGTTTCCTGGCTTTGGATTTGGCTCTGTGCTGGATGGCCTAGTTCCTTGGTGCACGATTGGTTGAATGTAGCTTGGCATTGGCATTGGGTCCTATTGGGCTTGCCATGGGAGATTGGCCTATTTGTTTGGTCAATGATCTGGAGAAATTATTAGGCGTATAATATACACTAATGCCAAAATGCTGATTTTGTTCTGGGGATTAGGAGCATGTTACATTGACTGTTGGTAAAACTATGTGCGTTAACTCATGTGTGCAGTATTGAATTTATGTGCATATAATTTTTGCAAACTGTGGAATATGCGTTAAGATTTATATGCACATTATTTTCTTTTGTGCATGAAGAAAAATAATGCATGTATAATCATTATGCCATTTGAAATTTTGCATATGATGCATGCTTGCTTTTATACATTAATTATATACTTGTATGTATATTTTATGTGTGAATATCTACAAAGTCAACATGCATAAAATCATATGCACATCGAAAATGGCAGCCAACCTTTTCTGTATGTTTAGATGGGTACGCCTCTTCTTTCCGTTATTTGTTAGAGGTTAATGAGTAGCGGGCAAAGCTGTGGCACTCAGGCCATGGTGAGAGGAGCTGCTAGTTTGCAGCAGGAAAGCTTGAGGCTGCAGTTGAAGGCTGCTGTAAAGCCATGCATGGCAGTAATCATGGGTGTGGCAAATGGCAATGATTACTATAGTCGAATATAGAGGGATTTGGAGTGGTGTACCGGATTGGGAGAAGGCGGTGGTGACATGGCTGAAAGGAATAGTAGGGTTGGAGAAGGAGGATACTGACCGTAAGTTGTACCGAGTATGCTGGGAGATATGGGAATGAGAGAAATGGTCCAGAAAGTTGTTGGTTGGATTTGGTTGGGGGTGGGTTTGGTTTGGAAAGAGAGAAGAATTGAGTGATGGGTTTGAGGTAAGAAAAATGAGGAAAAAGAGATTTTTATTCCCTTTTATTCTCTCTCTCTCTCTCTCTCTCTCTTTTTCCCTTTTCGGTTTTTTTGTTTGTCAAAGTCTACGTAAACCAACTTCTCCTTCACCTGCATTGCTCTGTGCTTTTTTTGTTCCAAAGGTGCTAGGGAAATCCATGTTTAGCAGCATTACATTTAGGTGATAAAGTGTTCCTTGTTTCTGCTTTTCCTTCCAGCGGCCTTAAAATCTACAATGATTATGCAGTTTTTCATTGATTTTATCTATCTGTAAGTTGACATAAAAGAGTGATTTCAAATTACTGAAGTTGTTAATTTAAGTATCCATTTGCCTGTCCTCAATAGTTAGTGATTTCTTCCTTATCTTTTATTATCTCTTATGCCCTACCTAATTAAAATTGATTTGATTGCATCTGTTTTCAGTGTGCACTCACTGCAATCGTGATATCTGCTGTGATGAGCCTGGTAAGAACAAACTTTTTACTTCTTTTCCTCACCATTATGTTTATTTTGTTCATGAAACCCATAAGTCTGTATATTTTCAGCATGCTTATTGATGTTTTTGCTCGTCATAATGGTGTAAGGTGCATTACTCTAATCGTTGTTGTTGCTTACTTCCCAATTACAGGGCAGTGTGAACAGCAGCCCAGTTTTTGCTATGAAATTGCTTTTATTCCATGTGTTCTGTCAATTCTTTTTAATAACATTTCCATTCTAACTTTGCATCGAATTTGATGGGTTTTTAACCAATGTATAGGTTAATGCACTTAAAATTAGGAGAGTACCAAAGAGAAACATGAGAGCAAACGAAATAAAGTACAGAGCAACAGAGCTGTCTTGATTTTTTTGATGTTTTTATGTTTTATTTGTTTACAACTCTCCTTAAAGTCTTTTACAAAGGCCTTTTTGTTAGATATTTTGTGTGTATCTCTTCCAATTATAGACAAAGTTTCAACAACTCTCATCATTTAACAAGAACATGAAATGATATGAGTTTATCATTCAAAACTCATCTAAACCTGCTATCCCTAAAGTTTAATCATAATTGTACACTAAAGTCATCTTAACTGTGCTCAATTTTAATAGTATTCTTTTAAGTGTAGATGTAAATCCTTTTGGCATCCACATCTCTAAAATTGTTATTTATTTTGTTAATTTGAACTTCATAACTAATCATATTATATAACATCATCGATTTCATTGTTGTCTTATAAAATGCATCTTTTGCCTTAAGGGGAATATCTTCATCACATAACATGATAAAAATCTTTCATTTCATCAAATTTACTCGAATCATATTATAAACAAATATATTAGTCCCTCCATTTTGGAGATGAATCTAACATAATGAAATCTCTCATTGTTCATAATGTTATGATCCTCTATTGTATCTTTACATTGTTTATACTCTCATCTTAACTAAATTTACATTTTATATATTAATCAAGATGGAACTCTTTACTCCAAACTTTTTCTTCTTAAGTTTATTTTGGCTTTAACCTCCTTCTGTTTATCTAAAATTATATTATCATCCAACATTACATTGTATCTTGAATATGAATAGCAAAAATATCAAGTTTAGAGAGATAGAACTTAAAGCATATTGCATTGGTGAAGTTTATTTATAATTAAGAAATTTTTAGTTGATTTATTTTAAATGATGCACACATCGTTACTCTATCATATGTGTTTTTAATAAGTTCGATATTTGTAGGGTTAGTTTCTTTTATTTTAGATATCTTAAAGAGGCAAAAGGTAGAAAAATGTCAAAAAATATTAAAACCCACAATACCTACTGGATGCACCTTACTGGAGAACCATGTGAGAATAAAACAAGTCTAGCATGGATGTGGCCTCACTCGATAGGCATGCCTTTAAGAGGACTCCTCGAGCTCAGGGAAGGTGGCGTTAGATGCATGACAACTCCATCGAAGCTCTTTCCCTCGGACAATTCCACATCTCTTCTTTCTTAAGTTCTTGAGCTTGCCTACCCCAAGTCACCAAGCTCTTCTCCAAATCTGTCTTGTCACTAGTCCTTCCTGGGGCTTCTTGAGTCGAGTCTCCAAGTCTTTCCCATCCTCTTGCATTGTTCCTTCCCAAGGCTTTACTTTTTCTAATCCCGAGCTTTCCTCCGACAGCTTTGACATCCCTATTCCTTGAGGGCACCTAGTGTTGAGTACTACATCGTCTCTCCTCTCGATAGTTGAACCTGTCCAATGCCTCATCCAGGGTCCCGAAAGCCCTCATGCATGCTGTTTAAACCTTCATGTGTTGTCTGATCTGCATTGACAGAATTCCTGCAAAGTCCGTCGCACCTGATCTCCCAAGCACACCCTGTTGCCGTGCTGCCTTGAGCTTACTTCGGACTTGATACAACCTCCCTTCAGCAATTTTTTGCTGCTCCTGTTATTATGAAATAGTTAGTGTTTATTCCTCAATTATTACCTTCTTAGAAGTATGATATTCTTTCTAAATGTGTTCAATAATGGATTTTCAATAAAAAATTTGATTCTTTTGTGAATATTGGATGCGGCCTGCTGGATTTTGCTAGCATCTTTTTGCATTCAGATGTTAACAAGATATATAATGGACCATATTGTGGCATATCATCTTATTCTGAAGCTTTACCTCTATAGAAATTTCCTGTCAATTACTTAATATGGAATGCTGAATTTAATTTGAAGAGAGAAGGATATGGTAGAGTTGATCAAGCATATGCTATTTTACCTTTAGAGCAATTTCCTTTCAATCTAATTTCATATTCATAACTTAATCTTGATCAACTCTACCATATTCTTTTCTCTTCAAATTAAATTCAGCATGCCATATTAAGTAATTGTTAATTGCCAAATTGATGTGATTTATTGATCATATCTGCACACCTTTGCCTGAGTTGCTCTCAGCTTTTGTACAAGTTGTCCATTAGAGCGTATCGAGCACCCTCTCTATGTAACATACTACTGAAATTTTTTTCATACTTCAATGAAGAATAGATTTGTTTTTTTTAGTGGGTTTTATCTTTCAAAGAGTTGTGTGACATTTGGGTGCTTATATCCTAAATAGCATTTATTTTATTTTATTTTTTGTTACAACATGATTTTAGGTGGATCATGAAGAAGCCTTGTTCCTGTGGCATGTAGATAAGCGAGACTTCCTCTTGTGGCTCATTACTTTCATCACAACTCTAGGCTTTGGTATTGAGATTGGGGTCCTGGTTGGAGTAAGTGTTAAATTTTATCTCTTGTTTTAGATTTTATTGTTGCAAATGGCTTTTGTTCCTTTGTTCACATCTCTAATCTTTGGTATTGAGATCAGTTCCATATCGGATTAAGTGTTCCAATTTCATTTGTTTTAGATTTTATTGTTGCAAGTATTTTTTCCTTGATCCCCTTGTATCATAATTACTTGTATTTACTATGTACTTCATCATAAATTTTCCGTTATCATTGACATAAAAATTTAGGTCGTGTTGTTGAACTGAGAGAAATGTTTCTTTAGAAGTTTTGCAAAGGAATTATCATTTTTAAGTTACAAGTAATTCACCCATTTAGGTTGAATTTAGCTAATAATTGAGTTACTCTCTTCATAATTATACGATATTTGTATTGGTTAAACTGATTTTGTTCAAACAATGGTTTATTTGATTTTCTGTTCTTTGAAATTGGATTGCCTTCAATGTTTTTTCATATTGGATGCTTGTTGTCTAAGAATTATTCTGACCTAAACCTCATGTATTTAGGTGGGCTTCTCTCTTGCTTTTGTCATCCATGAGTCAGCAAATCCACATATGGGTAAGTTCGTCGGCTCTCATGGATTATCTGCAACATTTAATGTCATATACGAAGCTTGTCAATAATTTTTTCCTTCAATAAAGCGATGTTCTCAAATTATTCAATTTAAACATAGATGATGCAATGTATTAAACAACTTTCTGCAGCTTAAACAAAACCTAAGTAATGAGCATGAATGATATATACAAGTTCATGATTGAAGCAAGTTGATATGCAAGTCCTTTTCAAATTGTAATCATAAATGCACTTCTCTTTAACCCAAGCTCTCCCATCATTTAGCGAGCCCTAGAAATGTTATCTATGTTATCATGTTGCATATCTACAACATCATTGTGATGTACAAACAATTTTAGTCATCTTCGTCAAGTGGTGAAAGTTAAATTGATGTGTTCTTTTGCAGCTGTTTTAGGTCGTCTACCTGGAACTACAGTTTACCGAAATATTCTACAGTATCCTGAAGCATACACTTATAGTGGTATAGTGGTTGTTCGAATAGATGCACCCATCTATTTTGCAAACACAAGTTACATCAAGGAGAGGTAGGAATTGATCTCTTTAGTGCAAATTGTTCTCTAAATCTCAAGATTTCTGTTTTCATACTGTTTCATTCATCCAGTTTAGGTTTTAGTATCGAAGTTATTAATTCAACTTGATTTAGGTTACGGCAGCATGAACTTGATGTAGCTAGAAGCACTAAACGAGGGCTGGATGTTGGAAGAGTTAAATTTGTGATCATTGAAATGTCTCGTAAGTATCATATGCCCATTATTTCTACCTTACATTTATTTTTGAAATTAAGTTTTATTTACAATTTTGAATATCATATGAAAAATGTTTATCATCTGTTTTATCTACGTGCTTCACCTAGGTTAAACTTGAATACCAATTGTGAATTTTTTTGCTGTTGTGTAGTTTTAGCATGTTATTAATTTATAGATTTTCTATTGCAATTCTTTATCATGTTTTATGTTTTCACAAGGTAAATAATTAAAGTAATAGAAAAATTGTCCTTCCTTTGAACATTACTCTTTGCATTTAAATAGTTATTCGTTTTTACCTTCTCTTTTTAAACTTTGCATTGCATTGGAGATGCAATATGTGATATATTGCATTTTTTAAAAGTTTAATTTTTATTGAAGATATTCTTGATTCCATGTAGCATATTTATTAGACTTATAATTATGATATATTAAAATTTTTAAAATGTATTATCTAATTTAGAATTAAGAAGAATAGTAAAAGAGTTATCCTAGTTCAATAAGGTTAACTAATTATTTCATGGACCTTTATTTGAAAAGAAAGGCTTGAAATGACATTATTGTATCATCTTAATGTTATGTTACTTTATAATATTCTGATGTCCTTAGTTAAAGTGTTATTAGAATCATGAAGTTAATATAAATTGGTACAAAACATTTTTTCATGATCTTTTAGTCAATTATGAATTAATAAAAATATATGAAGATTCATCTAAGAGCAATCAAGAGATGGGGTAAATTAAGAAGAATGATTAAATTGAAAAGAAGAGTGAAATACAACAAGGAATTATAAATAGAATGGTAAAAGATTATAAATATAATTGAAGATTTTTAACTTATTGTTAAAAAAATAATTGATTTTGAAGATTGTTTGAGGATTTAATTGATGATTTTATTTGTGTGATCATATTAATATTAGAGCACTAGATTTCATTAGAACTTCAAAGTTAAGTATATTTATGTGAGAATAGTATTCGGATGAGTGATCTATTGAAAAGTCCTTGCACAAAAAAAATCGGTGACTTGTTTATTTCAAATGCTCTTAATTCAATATTTAATTTAACTAGAATCATGGAGTTAATATAACTCGTACAAAAACATTTTTCAATGATCTTGAGTTCAAAAATGGATTAAGAAAGAGATATGAATGTGCAACCAAAAGCAATGAAAAGATGGAGCAAATAGAGAAGCGATTTGCCAATAGATAAAAAGAATTTAATTGATAGCTTTATATATTTATAATTCTCTAATTCAAGATTTAATTTTAATTAGTATCATGGAGTTAATGCAATTTTTACAAAGCATTTTTCAATTTTCTTGAGTTCAATTATGGATTAATGAAAAGAAATGAATATACAACCAAGAGAAGAGAAGTCAAGAGATGGAGTAAATAGAGAAAGGTATAAAAATAGAATGGTGAAAGATAAGAATACTTGAAGATGTTATACTTATTGTTCAAGTAATTAAGCCAAAACATTGATTTTTTAGTCCATCTAATGATTTAATTAGTGATTTTATTTATTTCTTATGTATCTACTTGGAAAAGATGTATTTCTTGACTTCATAGATATAATTTTTGTTGACATGTTGTTGCAGCTGTTACATATGTTGATTCAAGTGCCATCCAAGCCCTCAAGGACTTGCATCAAGAGTACAAATCGCGCGGCATCCAGGTTAACATTCTCTCTCGAAACGCATAGTCTTTGTGCTCGATCTCATCGTTATTGAAGCGGTTCACCTCTCCTCGATCGACAGATCGCAATAGCGAATCCGAACCGAGAAGTTCACCTCTCTCTTTTGAAGTCCGGTCTCCTCGACATCGTTGGTAAGGATTGGTGCTTCGTCCGAGTGCATGATGCCGTGCAGGTTTGCCTCAAACATGTGCAGAAGATCAACAACCCAAATACCTCAGAACCACTTCCCGGCCGGCGGTTCGGTTTCCTGAGGAGCCTCGGGAAGCAGGGGAGGGAAACTGACCCATGCAACGAGCCGCTCTTATCCGAATCGGTCTGAGTTTTCGACCGTTATGTTTCAAATTTTCTTCTCTCAGGTAGGCTCCTTCCTGCCGTAGCTGTATAAATTGCACCTGCATGGATTGTATAATAGGAAATAAGATATGAAACAAGTGACATTTTAGTTTTTTCTATTATTAGCCAACATTTCATTGAAACCATTATATATATATGCAATTTTTCCCATAATTCTCACACATTTCAAATTAAAAAGTTGTCTTTTCAATTTGTTGGGTTCAGATCAGGTTGAGCTCAATTGGTTTGGTTCAGATCTTTCTTGAATTGAATTTCTTGTGCCTTGTTGTATTTAATTTAGTTTTAAAATTTAATTATTGATAAAAAAAAATATCCTTGAATAAGCAAATGCCTTGAACAAAAGCATGTTTTGAAGGTCGACAAAATGTGTTTGGTTTGCTAAATAAGTTAATGAAGTAAAGGATTAGCTTAATTAATTAGTTTTTAAACTAATTTTTTTTAAAGTTGCTATTTGAGAATAGGTAAATTTTTCTTTTGAAAGAAAAATTATTGTTACTTATTAATCAAGTTTACTCTTTGGGTATAAGATTAGTTAAGTCTTATTTTGTTATTTTAGGAGTGATTATTCATGACAATTATAAGAAATTTTTTTTTATGAATAATTTACGTTAATTACATTTATATACGAAAAATTGAGATGTGATGACATAACACAAGCTCTTTCAAAGTGGAGTTTATTTTAAAAGTTCATTTAATTAATTTAGTATCAATAAAATATTGAAAGGAGAGTTGAAACTTGAGACAAACGGGTCTAAAAACTCTTGAGATTCTTGATTGAAGTTAATCTAATCATAATATAAAGTAGTATTTTTTTTATTAATCATAAGGTTATAAAGATTATTATATATTAATTAACATAAAAAATATTGATTTAAGAAGATGAAATGTCTAATGATTTTTTATCTGAGAAATTGATTAGATTGTTGTTAATAGAACAAGTAAGGTTTATTTTGGACAAAATAATAAATTATCAAACAATATTATTGGGAATAGTAAAGTCTTCATTGAATACTTAAAGTTTGTTCTTTGAAATGAGTTTTTAAGATATTGTTTGAGTTTTAACAAAAGTTATTCTACGAGATCATATTTATTGGTTGAAAGGTCAGATAGAGAATATTGTTCTGAGGAGTTTATTATACCAATTGGTATAAGATTTTTAAAATTAATGTATCATACAAAATAAGATAAAGATATTTATTTTCAAATCTAAAGGAAGAATCTATTCTAGTTGAAATCATGTTATGGCTTTGGTTCGGTTCATTATAGACCCGACTCGAATTTTATTCTTTTGAATGGGGCGACCGGGTTCAGGTCTATACCCAATAATTAAATAAAGGACAAAAAAGTTTGCTCCATCAATCGTGAAGTCGTCGCCAGTCTCAAAGTTACTACGCCCGCATAAAGATGTACGGTGGATCTAACGTCAAATGTCGTGTAAATTAGCTTGACGGCAAAGATGTGGATTTTTTATGAAAACAAATGCGCCACATCCGCATAATACTGATCTGCTTGTTCTAAGCCCCGGTTGGTCTCCGTCTTCCTACTCCATGGCTGCTTCCTTCAATCAACTGTTCATTCCCCTGTGATACCGATAGCTGTTCTATCTGAGGAAGGGGGAAATGGCGAATTGGGAGTTGAAGAACTGCTGCAAGCATGACCAGGTCGTCTTCATCGCGACCATCGGCGTCTCCGTTGTTGTGATCCTCTCTGTAAGCGGTTCTCTCAACCCTTAGTCTATTCTTTGCCTCATTTGACGGTCGTGATATCTCCCCGTTTGAAGTAGTTGTTATATAATTCTTGTGGGGAATACGTTCGGCTTCACAGCAGGCTTAAGGTTAGATTAATCGGTGTGCATTTTCCTAGGTGTTGTTTCAATGCCTGTTCTTTTGATGTGAACTGTAAAACCAAGCGGTATTGTGGTTTCTTTATTTTTCTGGAATGTCCTATGGTTAGCGTGACTGATGGCGTTTATTTCGTTGATGAATTCGTAGTTGTGGAGGACGATGTTGTTGACTCCTTTCAAGCTTATCACGGTGTTTTTGCATGAGATAAGCCATGCGCTTGCTTGTAAACTTACTTGTGGACAGGTAAGAATTCTGACTCCAGCAATGTGTGCTGCTGTTATTCTTTTTGTGATGAAATGTAGCATTATAAATGGATGCTTGCCCTAAGCTTGACTTTTAATGAAAGCTAGCATATTGGAATGCCTTAGCTCGTTTAATGGTTTTTGTGATGGAATTAGAGTTGTATGTCCTTTTTTCATTAGCAAAGTTGAATATGACAATGCTTGACATAAGTTTATGCCTATTTATGTTCCGTCAAGGGTTGCATAAGGTGTTACCTTGAAATCCTGCCTCTACCCAACAAAATGTGCAGCCAATGAATTAAAAAGAATGACATCTATATTGTAACAATATTTTCAAATGGCCCTCTAAACAACTTTGATGATTACAATGCAAAAGGAAAATTATCTAATCTAATTGGAAAATTGGTACACTATGTTTCTAAAAGAACATTATTATTATAATCATTTAGATATCAATCAACCTTCAAGCTATAGACTTTAAACAAGATTATGCATATGCAAGATATTTTATTTATGAATTTCAATCTTTCTATCATTTGACATCACTATTAGGTATGATTACATTTTGTATGGATAAATGTTTTCTAAGGTTTAGTTAATTGATAGCACAATCCATTCAAAATGGTCTAAAAATGTATTATATCTAATTATTTATCCATGTATTATTTTTTTGATACCCAAGTGATGTTGTTGCAAGACAAGTTTCACCAGAAGGATGATGTTGAGCTAATTCAATGCAACCTAGGATGTAGGAAGTCTAATTTCTTTATAAATCATTTACTAGATTACAAATAAAGGGCCTATAGTGGATCCGTATAAGGTTTTTGTTGATTTATTAGTATTATGTTTTTATTAGATTGTAATGGATCATGTATGAGATTTATAGGAAATTTATATTTATTTTTTTGTACATTTTATTATTTATTGTATTTTTTTTTGTTAAAGAGTATTTATGCTATTTTTGGCATTTAGCCTAGGGTTCTTCTTGTGTTTATTTATAGAATGAAAAATGGGAGAATGGTTCTTAGGCTAATTCACTATCAACAAAGAACTAAATATTGTGTTATATGCTTGCATAAGAGGAATGCATATGTTAATCTTCTCACATTGGTTTGCAATCTAGGTTTATCAAAAATTTTGAGTCGACTTGGATTTATTTTGCGTGTAATTGCCTCCCTGTAGTTAACTTTGTCAATTTCAGGTTCCTTAGGTTTCCTTGATGATATCGACACCTTCCTGATCTCTATATCAGTCTCTTCTTTGTTGTTTACCACCGGCAACCATTGCCTCCTAGTGCTTCTGTAGCTGTCCCTGACCACAAACTTTCCTCATGACCCATCTCTAACCTGAATTGATTTTGGCTGCAATTATTAAGAAACCACCTCCATAGCCCTAACTAGTGAATCTTGGCAACCTCACCCATGCCACCTAGCCTTGCTGACCTTAGATGTTCCCAAACCTCACCTTGGAATCCCATTACATGCTTCTAGGCTCAAATGGGCAGCATTGTTGGTATCTTCCACTGACACCTTGGGCCACAAAGCCATTTTAGTCAACTCAATCCCATGGCCTCCCTTGAATCCCTCCTCTAACAGCATTGTTGGTGCCCCATACCTGGCCCTTGTGAGCCATTACTGCCATTTGCCTCCTTATAACTGAATCAAGAAGCTAAGTTAGCTCGAACTAGTTGTAGGTGCGACATTGAACCAACCCACTCGAATTAAACCGAACTAAAGCTTATTTTAAATTGTTTAGGTATTGCTTTACAAACTATTTTCAAGAAATTTTGGCTTAATTTTGAAGGAGATTTCATGTTAAGTTCTTGCTACTAGCTGTGGTTCTACATAGTCCCTTATCCACTAATTTGGTATCAAAGTTAAATTCAAATCTTTGCCAAGGAGTTCTACTCCTACACTACCTCTTCTTTATTACTTTGGTGTCAAAGCCATATTCATTTCCATCTTAGGAATTCTACTCTTATGCTTTTTTATCTTTGGTATCAGAGTTAGATTTAGATCTATCTCAGGATTCTTACCTTGCCCTCTTACACCAATTTTGGTGTCAGAGCCTATCTTGTAGTGTCCCAACCACCACAACAACTCGAGGAATTTAAAGTACAATTTTGCAGTGTCTCACACATCGAGACAATCCAGAAGTTTAGAGCTACTTTTTTGGTTTCTCAACCACTTCAATGATCCAAGCTATTTAGAGCCGCTTGTCATAGTATCTCAGCCACCTCACCAATCTAAGAAATTCACAGCAGGTTTTGTCATTTTCCAACCACTGTAATGATTCTCCTTTAAGATTAAGAAAAATTTAGATGAAACAAATTTTGTTACATGAAGTATAGATTTGAAAATTTAGAATTATTTTTATATTTTGCTGAATCCATATTTTATTATATTATTATCTTACAACAACCTATTATTCTTGAAGTATTTTGCTTATTATATTTCATATCTTAAAGTTGTATATTGCTAATTATGTCATCGTTACATGGGTTTTCATTATATTTAGAGCCATGAAGCTATTTTAAAATTATATATCTCATTCATGAATTATGTTATTTCATTTCTCATTATATTTGCACATGTGGTTTGAAACCTCTTTATATGAATTCTATTAAAAGTTATTTAAAAGATAGTTTAATTTATATTCATGATTGTATGCTTAAAGTTGTATCATCTAGTTTTTTAAAGTTTTAAAAAATTAAGCATAGTTTATATCCAAGACCTTATACAATTACTTTCATGTTGACTCTCAAATTCAAGTCACACAAACATATTCTATTCTTATTATCATGAAAATTGTTCATATAGTGTTTGGTGTGATGTGATTAATATGTGCTATTATCATTTTATTCTTGGGTAAATTTGGTTGAGTTTAAAACATGTTTAGTGTTTTTGTTATGTTATCACAATCAATCTAAATAATTAACATGTTAGTTTATTTCTTTCAAGTGCAATTTTCATTATTAATGTCATCTAGAAAAATTAATGAATTTCTTTTGTATGAACTTAAGTGTCCTAAACTTTTTGAATCTGATTTACCTGAGTTTATTTCCTTTAAGTCTGAATTAAATGAGCTGTCAAAAGAACAAATTGAATTTATATCATCTCCAGGCATTTCTTTGTTCTTAAATTTTTTTGTTCTTAATTTCAAGTCCATTATTAAGCATTAAAATTTTTTTCCTTCATATGGATTTTAATATGATCTTAATTTTATTTTGTATAAAGTGCTTAATATAATTTTTAATTTAAAAAGTATGTTTATTGGAACACATTGAGGCCACTAGCTTCATTTATAAGTTTGAAAACTAATGATGTATTTAATTGTACCATTTGAGCTTTTATGTGGTTAAAAAAGTAGAGTTAGTGACAAATTTACTAAGATTTTTTGAGCTTTTATATGGCAAGGCCATCATGTGAATTTATAAGAAGATGCACACAACTGGCTTGCCCGACCTTTCATATTATAAGATCAAATGATATCTTGATCACCAAGGACTTAACAAGATCGATAGTGACCTTGGTGAATAATCACTTGGAGCACTGCTCTATGGTGCGAGCTTTTCATGATGTGTTTGATTGATACAAAATAGGTTAAATCACAAGGATGATGTTAAGCTCATCTAATAGAACTTATTATATAAGAGGTCTAGTTTTTTTTATAGTTGATGAATTAGATTACAAATAAAGAACTCACAATGAGCCCTTATAAAAGTTTTGTTGGTTTATTTGTATTTTTGGTTTTTATTGTGTTCTAATGAGTTATCTATAAGAACTAAAAAGAGTTCATATTTATTTTTTACATACTTTATTGGTCGTTATATTTATTGTTAGAGTATGAGTAGTTCATATTTACTTTTTGCACATTTTATTATTCGTTGCATTAGGAGTATTTCAATCTTTTTTGCATTTAGCTTAGGGTTATTTTTGGTATTTTTTTGTATCTTATAATGAAATGAAAAAAAAAAGAGTTTTTGGGCTAATTTGTCTTCAACAGAGAATTAAATTGGTTTCTTGTGGTTTGTGCTGCATAAGAAGGTATATATTTGTCTTTTTTCACTTCAGGTTATGATTTAGGTTTATCTCACCATCCAAGTTGCAAGTTGGATTTATCCCTTCTGTCACCGTTGCTTTACCACTGAACTTTCTAATCCCTTTGTTTCCCACATTATGCTGGCACCTTTCTGATCTTTTCCTCGGTTTCTTTTCTGATTGCCGCTGGCGACCATCAGCTCTTTGTGCTGTCGCTATCCCTAGCTGCAAGCTTTCCTAGCAATGCATCTCTAACCTGAATCGATTCCAACTACAACTGCCAGGAAATTGCTTCGGCAGCGCTGACTAGTGATTCTCACCGACCTCACAAGCGTTGCTTGGCCTTGATTGGCCTTGTACATTCTTGAACCTTACCTTGTTATCCTTGTATATGCGCCCCGGCTCGAACAGGCTGTTTGGGAATCCCTCCTCTAATATCACCATTTGTGCCCTGTTTCCATCTCTTGCAAGCTGCCGCTACCATTTGCATCAATACATCCTAATGGTACAAAAGGAAAAATAACCTTAGTTGGTTTGAAGTAGACCATATTACAGCTTATTTCAAAGCTGTTTGGGAACTAATTTCAAGATATTTTGGTCAAATTTTAAGTCGTACCAAATTCTTGTTACTAATTGTGGTTCCATGTAACACTTCTTCCTCCATCAATTTGATATTAGAGGTAGATTCAAATTTAGCTCAAGAAAAATATAAATGAAAATGATATTCTTTAACAATTAACATATGTATGTATAGAAGTGTCCTTGGCCTTTTATGTAAATCATTGAAAAGAACTATAACATTGAGATGACATAATGTTTTAAGGAACTGTTTATAGAAGTATCAACAAATACAATTGTAAAGGGCATTATTCAACTATTAACCTATTTAAGTTAAAAATCGTCCTTGGCCTTTAATCATTGAAAATAGCTAGAACATTGAGATTACATTATACTTTAAGGAACAGTTTGGGGAAAGATAAAACTAGTTTAAAGTGTGTGCAATTGGTTAAGATTTGACCGAAATCATTTTGGAATAGCACCACTTATATGAATTTAAATTTTTTTACCAGAAAATTTGTTCTGTAAATCAACTACATTCCCTGTTACAATGCATGTTGATGTACAATTTTTTTCCTCTTTCTTTGATTATTTAATAATTATGGAGCTTGTTATAGATCATGTAATGACTAAAGTTAAGATTTTAATCCTCTAGCATTATAATTATCACTTCATTTGACTATTTGTGTTTCCTTTTGAGGATGCGTATCATATATTCATAATTCATTTGGTGTGAGGAACACTTGATCGTTGTAAGATTAATCTTCATACTTTGATTGTTGCTTTTACCAACAATTTGTAGAGGAACACTTGATTATTGTAAGATTAATTTGCATCACTTGATTGTAGGTTTTACGTTATATCTAATGTTCTCATGTTCTTAACTAAAGTAGACTCTACAAATTGTAATTTCCTTTTGAAATTGTGTTTAATAATTCATAATATTGCTTTTTATAATCTTTATGATATCTCAATGACTATTTTGTTAATTTCATTTTTCCTTGTGAACATCCATCATGATCCTTTTCTTGGTGGTGTAACCTTACTTCAATGCTTGGCAATATATAAAAATTGACATTTGACATACTCTGAATTTTTTTTGTATTTTTTTTTTTTTGGTTTTGTTTGTATAATATATGCCTTTCCAATGATTGGTACCAATGGCAGGATATTTAGCCTTGGATTTCCTATTTTAGATATAATCAAGCGCCATCTAATATTCTTTCATTTCTAGTTATCGTTGTTGTAGTGGTTGAGCCATAAAGTGTCCTGCCATTAAAAAGGATGCAAAGTTTGAAGCCTTGCAATCCCTTTGGTGAGTAATTATAAGAGTCCTTATTGCAAATATTTTGAAACCATGGCATGTTCTCTGGGATCTCAGCCATGATCTATTTGTGACTATTACCAGCTGTTTTAGTGATTTGCATCCTTTAGCTGGATCAGCAATGTTATTTTGTTATTGCATTATATTTCCCTTGTCTGAATAAGCTTTCATTGAAAAGATTTTTTCTGGTATGCCACCTAATATACATGTTATCCGCCCATTAAACAAATCCTCTAACCTTGCTATTATGTTTCTTATTCAAAGTAGATAAAGATCTCCAGTCAAATCCATCGATCTGTTTGACAATGCTTGTTTTTTTGCTCTAATTGTGCTAAAACTCATTTTACCAACAACGAATGTCATTCTTCTACCTCAAAGCAACCTTTCCCTTCACTTTTTTTTTTCATTCTGTGTCTGTCTATGAAGAATTACTGCCTAAAGAAGCATTTCTTGGATCCTCTTTCTGTACTCAACAACCCATTTCTTCATCCATTTTAGCATTTTTAATTTTGATGGAAAAGGAAGTTCTTCAATCTTCCTAGTGCTTTTTCTCTCTTGCCTTGCTAGTAACCTTGAAGTTGAATTGACAATATTCTGATTTTCAATCAATTTTGTCTTATATTGACCAATTCAATGCTGTCCTTGTCCTGAGTTACTATAGGATAAATTGTCATTGCCATCTGCATGATTTCCATTGCCTGGTGTCCTTTGCATATTCGTGCATATAACATTTGTTTTCTTGTTCCCTCCTTTTCTACCTCATTTAAACTCATTGGCATGCCTGGTCTGTTTTTTTTTTTTTTTTGTGTACCACCTTACCTCAACGTCAGTAGTTGTTCTTCGATGTTTAATGAACCTTTCATTGGCAACCATGATCGTGCTAGAAAGCTGCATGCATTAACATCAACATTAAGCTGCATTTACCCTCATTGTTCATACTACTCTTCTATGGAACTGATTGTAATTTTAAAGGCAGCTGTAATTCTTAACTACCAAAAGAGAGAACAATATTACTGATTGGGAATTGAGATAATGTTTCCCATTTGGTGTTGCAAGAGTAAACATTCCATAAGGTGATGATTGATGCCTTCATTCATTTCTGAAGCTTGTAGTCCATAACAGGAAGAAGTAACAGTTTACATTGCATCACTCTAGAATCTGTCACATCCAGGTTCATAGCAGGTATAAGTACCAGTTAGCATTGCATCACTCTAGAATCTGTCACATCCAGAGTTTTGTGTATGCCCTAGTATACACCAACCAGTACTTCTGTTTTTTCCAAAATTTATGCTTTTCTTTGGTTTTCACATGGATTCAAGTAAAATTGGTTTGATATTTGTTTCACGTTTAAAATCATGCTATTGGTGAAGATTTTTATTTCTGGGGATTATTTATTAGTTTAGAATTGTTACACTTATTACAATTTTCTATTACGAGTCATACATTGTGTTCCCAAATTTTATTATTAGAGTTTTTCTTTTATTCTATTTGCTTCATCATTTAATTGTTCCCTTATTTACTTAAAATATATTAGTGAAGATCTAGTTTTTTGATTTGATTTCTCTAAAAGAAAACGAACGCTTGGATTAGAACATTAGTTTGAATGTTCTCTATTTTGCATATTGCAATGGCCTCGACTTGGTTTCTTAGCATAACGTACAAAATGATATGATCAACATTCTTTTACTACATATAAAATTTTATGATGGATAGTTTTGTAGTCAGGCTTTTGAAATATGCTATTTTATTTCATTAAAACCTCACCTTTCTGCAAGTTATGCAGGTGGAGGGTATTCAAGTACATGCAGATGAAGGTGGGGCAACGCATACACGCGGTGGAATATATTGCGTGATTTTGCCTGCAGGATGTAATGTAGCTTCCTCCTTCACAATCTATTGTTATTTTTCAGGCTTGTTTGAGGTTACGAAAGGGATGAATAAAAACCTATTCAAGCATTTCTACTCGTATAAATTTTCACATTAGATTTACTCTAACTTGTTGTGATAAATCATTTTTTCTTCATTTTTTAATGTTCTAGATCTTGGTTCATCATTTTGGGGATTGATATTCATTCTGGCATCTACCAAACTTCTCACAGCAAGAATAGCTGCTGGTTGTCTCATTGTTGCTTTGTTTGTTGTGCTTTTTGTAGCTAAAAATGTAAGTGGCCAAATCTTGCTAACTTTCTGTTCTTTTCTTTACAACCTTTGTGAATCTTGCCATTGTAGAATGTAACTAAGAAGATATTTTGTTTAATGATATTGTTATTAAAGATCTCAAGTGTTTAGTTTAATAGAATCTTTAACTAATATTATTCAAAATTATAATCGTCAGTAAAAAATAACCTACCCTAGTTTAGGTGATATCTAGATGCCTATAATCTTAATATTAGAAATAAGAACAAATGATTATTTAAATAGGACAAATAATGATACTAACAATTTTAGATAGCATAAACATCTTGATAATATTGACATTTGGATTACAATATTATCTAAATAATACAACCAACTACCCCTTAGATAAAGAAAAAGGTATCATTAGTAGGAAAAAAAATTATGTAATCTTTGTAAATTCTGACATGCCAATTTGTTTCTTGCAGTGGTTACTTCGAGGGCTCTGCATTGGTAACTTATCTTTTTCCATTGAAGTGGATAGGCTTGTTTGCTTTTACAATAAGCAATAACACTATTCTTTTAACATCATTCTCTGCAGGTTTCATCATCTTTCTGGTCATTATATGGGTATTGCAAGAACTTACTCATGTCCGCATCCTTCGCTATGCCATTTTGTTCATAGGTGAATTTGCTTGTGTTCGTCCACCCTCATACCTTGCTTGGCATATCTTTCATCATTATAATTGTAATTTCTTTTGTTTTTCTGGCATTACAGGTGTAATGAACAGCTTGTTTTCAGTCTATGGTATGACTTAATGATTCACGATAACATAATTTTATTCCTTTTGGAAGTCGTTTTCTGTTATAAACCTCTGTCCTTAATCCTGCCATAAACATTTTTTTTTTGCAGATATCTATGATGACTTGATTTCTCGTAGAGTTAATTCAAGTGATGCTGAGAAATTTGCTGAAATTTGCCCGTGCCCATGCAATGGTTTAGCATGGGGTGTGATATGGTGAGGCTACATACGAAAGAACTTAACTTTTGTGCTATTGAGATATCAGCCATTCTTGAGCAAATTAGCATGAATTATCTCCTCCTGACCTATTGAAGCTTGCATCATTTGCAGGGGTATGATATCTTTGATATTCCTTTGTGGATCTATGTATCTTGGCCTTGTTATTCTCTCATAAAGGTATTTTACTTAAATTCATTCTTTCTTAACCAATTGTTTTGTCTATATGTTCACGAGAATAACTCATGCAACAAAAACAAGAAGCTTTAATGCCTAAGACTATCTTTGGTTTGAGCAAAACAAAATAAGGAAGCCATAGAGGAAGTGGGGAAAAATAGGGAAAGCAATATTAAATGAATTTTTTTTTTCATTTGCTTTATTTGAGTTGATAGAAAATTGAATTTATCTTGTTATAATTTGATTTAACAATTTTTTTTGTTATACTCCTATATAATTGGTAGATGAAAGCTTTTTAATTTAAACTTTTTGAAGTATGTGGCAAGTATTGTCTAAGAAAATTTCTAAGCAAGTTAATGTTCTAGGTTGTTAAATCTTTACATAAAAATGAATTTGAATTGTTATGAAGTAATATCATTTTCCTCTTTTTGACTTAAGTGTGATTTTTCATATATAATACTTTGACATGATTGTTCTTTCACTTTGTGTTGTATATCAACATGAAGAGGCACTAGAAATGTAGGATAAAATCACCAAGCATAGCATCAATTCATCATCTTTAATGGAGTCTCAAAATTGAGAAGAGCAATATGAGGATCTTAAGGGAACGTCACTACAAATATTAATAACATGAAGTTGAGATTCCCCAGAGGGAGTCCCCATCCATTGATTCTTTTTGAAATTGGAAAATGCACATGAGAAAGCTTTTCATGCATATAAGAAAGTATGACTTGGTGAAAGTGCACACCCACTACTTCTGTTTCCTTACACTTTGAAATAAGCACAAAGCCTCTATATCAAATTGGGTGTTCAATCAACCATGCTCAAGCTATCGAAAATCATGCCATTCTCTCATCAGACTCTTGTTGGAAAAACCAATGTTAAGGCAATCACATAGTGTCATTCTATTTGAGTGATTAGAGTAGTCAAAGAATGGGAAATTAAATTGAACAACTTTTGACACATCTTTCTCTTTAATGAAAATAGTCTGAACCCATCTAGTGAATGTATAATAGAGCTTCAATTTGATATACATGAGAAGTTGAGAGAGTTGATGGCTCATAAGAGTGCCCTAGATGGATCTCTTTTGTAATAAACTCATAAACTAATTCTTATATGCAAATTCGAAGTAAATACGATCTCATTTTTACTTGATATTGATCTCTTTGGGAATGCATGCCCTCATATGGAACTCATCATAAATCTATTGTAACTTTTCTATTGCATGTAGTTATTGTTTTTTTTTTTTGCAGATAATGGAGGTTGATTCAACTCCTAATTGACCATCATCTATTTCACATTCTTTTCATGGTCCAAAATGAGGAGACCATTGCAACTTTTTTGCATATCTTGGGAGGTTTGTGTGCATAAGGATTTTTTTGCTCTTTTTCATGAAAATCTATCTATGTTAGTTTTATCAATGTAGCTCATTCCATTGAAAGCTAATTTTTCTATGAACAATAAGCATATTAGAACATGTAATTGACATTCTTCATTTCGGTAAATTACTCTCTTCATCTTGGTAGCATTTCAAGACCAATTAATTAAGGCAATCTCTTGTTTATTTATAGATGAATAAATGCTTAAGTACTTTTAATAAGCAAAATAGAAGTATTATTTTGAATATTGTTTGAAATTAGTCTCACTTGACATAAAAGTATAAAGTGAGCCTTGATCATATTAGATCTCTCCCTATTACGTAAGTTTAAGAAGCTCATGCCAATTGTTGCAATTTAACATAATAGGGTTTAGAAGTATTTGGTTGCATTTTATTTAGTACCTTAGGTGTTATCTTGCTCTTTATGAAGACCTTTGAAGGAAGTAATATAGTATGAGTTGTCATACATCCTCACTGTTCATTCATGTCTTTTGCATGCATGATAACATTTTTCCTTATCCTCTACATGTTTCATATGTTTGTAGGTTAACACTAAGGAAGATACCTTGGTGTCTTTAGACCATTGTTTGAGGGATTCATATAAATAAAAATGATACCAATTGTTTATGAGATGGTCTTATCATGTTGCTTAGTGAAAATGTAGGATCAAATTTTTGCTTGAAGTCACCATAGGATGTTTGAGTTGTAAGTTCAACTTATGATTTGTAAGTCTAAGTCAAAATGGCTATGTGATGAAGACCATGTTAATGACCACAAGACTATTGAAATAGACATGAGTGAATTTAATGAAGATAGATGTCATATGGACAATTGGATTTGTACATATCATTTTTTTATTTAACTTCAATTCCTTATTCATTTGATATGTCATTCTAGATCTAGGGAACTATTAAATTTTAAATGGTTGAGGTGATTGGGAAGTAAGGCTAATCCATGTTTGTGTTTTTTGAAAGGAGGATAGTAAAGAAAGAAGAGAGAGTGTTAATTGGGAGATCACTTATATTAATTTTGTCTAGGTTCTTTTGCATCGATAAGTTGAAGAAATCACTAACCCCTTTTTTAGAGATGCCTTGATCGAATAAGGAAGTAGCTTGTTGGAATGAGTCAATGTGTTTCTCGGTCCTACTTACATTATTTGCAATGCGAAGCATTAGAGTGATTGTTATAACCAATGTCATAGCACATGGACTTTAACAATGATCATATACATATTATTTTGAATAATGTTGAGATCAAAATGCAATGAAAATATATTCTTTCCTCATATTATATAATATTAGATTGACATTGATCATATAGAAAATAATGATACATGCAATTTCAATTTGTTTACATAAATTTTATATCCTCCTAAATAAACAATACATGTATAAGATTTGTTCATTTTTTATTCAAGTTATTTATAATTAATGAGATTTTAATTCTTATTTAATAATTTCATAATTTATTGTATTTGAATTTTTTTTAATATTCTCATTGAAGTTGGTAAATAAATATCTATCACTCTTAGTTAATAGACATCAAATGTTGGTTTAGATAAAGCTTTTATAAGAATATCTATTTTTTAAAACTTGGTTTAGTTAATTGTTTTGTTTTTTGTTTAAGTAATAATAAAATTTATATCAATTCTCATATATTTTATCCTGTCATATTAAATTTTTTTATAAATCACATTGATTTTTAATTATTTATTATTAGATAATTTCCATGGGCTAGTTAAAGATATGTTTAAATTGCTCATCATTCTTTAGATCCAAATAAGTTCAATGTTCATTTTACGATAACTTTATGTTAAATTAGTGTATTATTATGGGTTATTATAGATTTTTTCTCTAAATAAACAAATTTTATTATATCTTTGTATAATATTTAGTTTTAGGCTTGTCTTTAATAGCTTATCTAATTTATGTCAAAATATCTAATTTCTTATCCTAATTTTCTTAAATAGTAACTTTCATCAATAAATTTGCTTATTATTATTCAATTATTATTTTGATTTTGGCTCTTTGGAGCTATTTTTGTAACATTGAGATTGAAAAGAGTAGAAAATGATTATCGATTGTTGCCTTTGAGAAGTGATTATTGACATGTTTTTAGATTCAGAGATATAGGAATGAATAGTCTTATATTGCATATGAACGATAGATTTTATGTTATTTATGTTATATTATTATCACAAAATGTTGAAGCATCTTTTCTGCAAAAAAAATTTGCTTCGATTAAAATAAGATGATTTAAGGGACATATCTTGATATAATAAAATTTGGTTATAATAGTGGCTTTAATAATAGCTTAAAAGAACAAGATTGAAATGTTTATAAAATCAATAATGTTTGTTCCTTACATATTTTTAAGATTAGCATATTATACAACAACATATATAAATATAAGGTTTATGAAGTAAATAATTGTACGATTATACCACATTGCGATTGTCCTCTATGCATGAATTATATGCATAAAAAGATGGTCGTGATGATTTCATTCAATTATTGAAATCATTTGCCTTTAGAGATTGCTCTTCGTAGTTATTTGTTTTATTTAATACATTCCTTACAAAAAGGAAAAAGTGTTTGTCATCTAAATAAGTTCCATCGTTGCATCAAAAAATTTAAAATTTTTTTTGGTAAAATTATGATATAAAAAAATTATGATATATTCACATCTTTTTTGATAATTAGGAACCTTTTTTTTTATAATACCCATTTTTTATCAAATGATTTTTTTCCAATAAAATTTTATTTATTCACTTGTTACCATCCTTGTTAGGTCATGATTATCTAATTACAAATTTTTCTCTACCATTCAATCATGATCATTAATGTGACATTTTGTATCTAATATTATTTAATATTATATTGCTTTTTAATATAATTGAGAAAGGAATTGATATCATAGCTTTCTACATGTAAGGATCACCTTTAGAAAGAGACTAATGGTGGTTTGCCTTTTGGCATTTGGAATACTACAATAGAGTTGTGGATATGGATGAGCTATTGGTGTGACTTACCCATTATAAATAACTAAATAGTTTTGAATAAAAAATTAAAAATTTGTTACTTCAAAATATTATTAAAAATTGTGATTTTCATGTTTTATCATTATAAAATTTTTTTTTACTTGTTTGATTAGTTAATTTTTTTTGATATTTTAACATAAATAATAATAATATTTGAGATCTTAACATTTAATTTGAGACAAGAAAAATTATTGGTTATGTTGGGTCTTGTATGGTTTGGGTTTGACCAGATTTGATAATGTTGTTATAAACCCAATCTACTCCAAGTCCTTCGTGTGGTTGGTTTGCCCATACATATTTGTTGAAATTATTCAATTTTATAATATTTATTATTTGGTTTCATATGATTGGTTTATTTTATATTTTTTATAATACATCTAAATGCAAAAAAAAATGTATTTATTGATAAACATAATACTAATTTTCTTTTAGTAAACCCAATTCTATTTACATGTCTGACAAATCATTCTAAACTCGTTATTTGATGCCAATAATCTTTTTTTAAAAAATCATAAATCATTATTAAAAAGCTCCTAAAATTTTATGTATGATATAAAAATACAAAAATATCTTAAGTACTACATACAAATTTTTATTAATATTGCATTAACAAATCATATAGTAACTTACAAAAATGATACATCAAATTGTATTGAACATATAAATGAGACAAGTCATTGATTTGGATTCATGATTTAGCTCATTTTATAGGATGATTAATTGGATTGGGTCATGACCCGACCCAATAACAAACCTACTAATTGCCAACGTTTCTGATATGAATACCAAACGTGCGTTGTGGTGTCATCAATAATGCACTTTCCTCGCCGTGTAATTATTGTTATCTAAAATATTAATTTTCTAAAAAAAATGAAAAAATGACGCAATAAATCGTCGCCGGAAGTTTCAGGGCAGGTGTCGGGCGCGTTTCGAAAGTTTGAACCCCACCATATTCCCCCTTCACCCCCATAAAACGCCGTTATTTACCTCACCGCCCCTCTGGTTTCCCCTAACCGCCGCCGCCTTCCCTCCGGTGAGCATCTCGTCACCTTCCTCTCTCGTGGCCCTCCTCGATCAGATTCCGGCCTCCATCCTTTCCGCCGGAGTCGGATTATTTGGCCCTAGTATACCGGAAGGGAGAGGAATAGAGAGAGATGGAGCGGCGGCTTTCGCGGAGCGGGAGAACCTCGGGAAGCAGGAGGTGCTCTTATCGGGCTGGTGTCGGAATTGGGGCACAGGCGGACGACTCCGTCCCGGATTTCTCTACCGAGGGTTAGTTTTGGATTTTTTGTTGATAGGATTTCGGTTGCTGGTGCTTACGCGTGCTTGGCGAGCTTGTGTCGGAATTTTGTTTGGCTTTTTCAGAGATTCTTTATATTGAGCTTATTTTTGTTTTTCTTTTTTGGAGTTTCCCTTCCTGCTGTGCACTTATGCGTTCGATTGTTTCAGCTCGTGAATTTGCGGCAAGCCTACACGCAATTCTAACGTGATATGTAGCGTTGTTCGTTGTGATTAGCCGAAGTAACTGTCATATTGATTGACTGTCTTCATATACTTGTTGTTTTGCATCAATTTATCGGCATCTTTTGTATTGTTACAGATATTTGATTCTTTCATGTTTTACACTGCTTTTGGTTGTTTTTATCTCAGCGGCCTAGTAACTTCTCCATTCCTTGTTAAAATCTGTATGATAGAGGTTTAATTTGTTTTGCACCAACAAAACGATGGGAAAGAAATTCTGAAGTCTGATAGTTTCTTTCTATAGCGCATTGCATAACCGAAAGTTCTTCAGCCAGCTCTGGAAGCCCTTTAAATTCGTTATTTAAGAAAATGGAGAGCCCATGCCTTCAGCATTATATTTTTAATCATAATCTCATTTAATTTTGTTTCATCAGTCATAATCAGACATGCAAACAGGAAGTATGATCAGGTTGACTGACTCCGTGGTGTTGGCTTTTTGTATTCTTTCTTTGTGCAAACCTTTTGCTTGTACTTTTTCCATTATAAGCATGTTTTGTTGATTTTCTTTTGCATGAAAGCTTTCTCAAGTCATTTGGATGCTTTTGCTTTGTTACTTAAGCACAACCAATATTGCTCTGGAATTGCTTGACATCTAGCGCTTTGCAGGCATGGGTGATGAAAATGTACTGTTTAAAAAAATTTTCTTAAATAAAATTGTTTCTTTTTTTTTTTCTGTGAAAGCTATATTCTCTTAAAACTGGTAAGTTTCAACATAAAAAAACATTCGTTTCCCTATTAAGGGCAGCTAAAATATCGATTATGTTTTTAGGCGGATGCTATTTTGTGTGCTATCCTTTGACTAATTGCAACATGAACAATGTGCTAATCATTTGTAGCTTCTTTTGTAACTTAAACTTCTTGATAGATCAATGTACAAATTCATAAGCTGAAGATAATGTTGTCTAATGTGTTTAGATTAGATTGGTATTAATGAACTAAAATTTGTTTTTGAGAGAACTGTGCCATCGAATAGTGACCAAGTGGCCTCACACAACATGGGTTTGTCGCAACCCTTTTGGTCACACCTTGATAAGAAATGTATAGTTGATCTCTAATAAGATGAGTACCAACCTCATTAGAGATGGCAAAATATGCTCAATAGCCCACTTAATTTGTAATAGCTATGAATGGAAGAGGGACTAAGGACTAGCAATTTGTGGGTTTCGCTCCAACAATCCACCGTTGACAACCATTGGTTGGTGTTCCTCCTTATGGAGAAGTTCATTCCCATAAGTGTTTAGATAGTGATAGGAAAACCTAATGCACACCATGACATTCCACAAACGACCTAATTTGTAACATCTATGCTTGGAGGAGGGATTTAAGTGCTAGCCATTTGTAAGATTTACACCACTAATCCAAAAGGTAGAGTCATTGATAACCTTGGGATGTTGCTCATACCTATCTAGGGCTTATTCCCTAAGAGTGTTCAAGAAGTGATAAGAAATTCTAGGGCACATAATGACCTTCTACTTTAGTTATTGGCCCTGCTTTGCACACGACCAATTTGTGCTACGCGTGTTAAAGAGATGAAGAGTTATAAAAGATTAAAGGAGGAACCGATATCATTTGTTTTCAACCTTGTTAACTTCCTTCTTGGTCCACAAGAGCATACTACCTTGAACTTTCTTAAGGACCCTCCCTTGTTAGGATCTCCATTTGAAGATTTTGTTGAACTTATATTATTGTATTCATCCATTTTATGCATGCCTCTTCTATTTAATGGATTGTTCTTAGCCTTAGCTATGATTTTTCCTCTATTGGAAAAGTTTTTCATATAAATTCATTGATTTAATAATGACTCTACACTCGTCAACTTATATGATAGTAATGATAGTCCTTTAAAGCCATTGTCATCCAATCCTTGAATATATTCTTATTAATCTTTCGCACAAACCAAAGTTTACATAAACATTTTCTGGACATCATGGGAAGAAAGTGGGCTAATCAAAGAGGACCAAGGGAAGGATGAATAAGAAAAGAGCCAATCATCCATCTTTATGATATAATAGAGCTCTCAGGCTTAAGTTGAAGGACAACCCATAAAAGAGATGATCACTAAGAAAACCCTTACCTTAATAAGGCAATAGATGGAGTGCTTCTAAGCTTATTACTTTTCACCTAGTTCTTCGTCAAGATCAAGATCTTGTTGATAATCTACTTCCTCACCAAGTAGCCCCCTACCCTTGTCATTGTGTTGCCATTCATTATTGAAATCAGCATAATCGAGTCTAACAAGGCAACATTTGCCCTATGATTGAAAAAGAGGTCAATATATATTATTTGGAATACTCAATTAGGTAGTTGTAAGATCTAACTATCTTTCATCATATAACATCCTCTAGTATAGGATCCATAAGAGAATATAGCTATCAGTGATGATCTTCTTCACTAGATCAGAAGATTTTGATGCATACCTTTGGGTATTTGATATGTCCATTTCTATTCCAAATGCCAACAAATCTAGTTGTTTAGTTTTTATAATTTTTTAAGGTTCTATTATTAAATGGTTTTGGAGGTTGTTCTAGCCTCAATCTCAATCTTTAGCATCTTGCTTAGGGCTTTGTTGGTCAAATTTAAGTATTTTGATGAAAACTAGGAAATTTTTCCAACAATTATTTGACTTCAAACAATTTGAGGGAGACTTAGTTCGATGCTATTATTAGCACCTTATCATAGTACATTGGTGGTGGAGCTAATCGATATTACCATAACCAAGTCTGTAGTAGTTTCTGGGATGTATTCTAATAGCCTCACAAATTCTTTTTCTTAGTATACTTCATTCATATGCAAGGGAACTAAGAACTATCTTCTATGTTATATCACCTCCAAGAAGGATATTGAAAATATGGCCATTTGATTGGAAGAGATAAGCCACTTAGGAGTAGGTTGGTGGGCCCCGACAAGAAAGAGGTTGAGGCATAATATCTATAAGGTTTAGCCATAACACGTTTGAATGTACGTTCTCCATAGAGTTGCTAATAATCTTAGGACTCTAGAGTAAGTCAGGAAGAGATCTTACCAACAATTAAAAGACAGATATATTGCAAGTCCCCTTCTCCAATGAAGTTATCGAGATCAAACAAAGTATTGTAAGTACTAACTTGACCACTTACACAATATGAGAAGTGAGAGACACTTAGGGCATTGGCTAAGCATTTATTGAAAGAGGGAAAGCTCCAAAAGTAAAGGGTGCATAAGCACAAAGGTATGTCCAAGCACACTAGTGAGGTTTTTTTTGGGGCACATAGGCGTGAAATGCCATCGGAGCAAGTCAACCGCTTGTTTGAAATAGATCGCTCCCCTCCCATGAATACTTATCATAATGTTATTATTGTCACCACCAATGTTGCCAACCTTGAGGTGTGACGAGTCCTCATGGGCAATGGGTGCTCTGTTGATTTTCTATTTCTCCATACCTTGCATTTAAAAGGATGAACATTGACTTGACGATGCCTAGTGTTGGAGCTCTCTTGGAGTTTTGGGGAGAAGTTGCTTATCCTAAGGAAATAATGACCATATCTTTTATGCTCTGAACAATATAAGATCTGCACTGCATATGATAGATTTCATTATGACAAAGACTAACTCTGTTAACAATTGCATCTTTGGGAGGATGATGCTCAACAATTTCGAGATTTTTTTCTTTATGACTCATGTGGCACTTAAATTTTTGATACCTTCTAGTATTGTGTTGATACATGGGAACCTGATTTAGTTATAGAACTAACTGTTAGAAGCAATGTAAAGTTCTTCAACTCTAAACCTAGGATGCTTTTAGGTATCAAGGTTTTGCTGGGAATTTTATATGCCTCATATTCACTCGATTTGATATTGCATTTGCTATTATCATCATTTCTTAATATGCGTAAACCCTTAAGAAAAAACATTGACAAATTGTCTTATTGATTCTAACATATATCAAGGAAGTCTTCTTTTTATAAGAAAAAAAATTTTGATGTGAAATCCTCATCAAATGTTGCTCATGTTAGCTAAACTAGTGACAAAAAAATCTATATCTGGATATTGCATTTGTGTAGATGAAAATCTTATAACATAGAAATCCAAGAAACAATTATCACTGCTAAAAACAATGTAAATGGTAGTATAGCCCATGACATGTTACTCTTGAAATAATTGGGGTAAAAACATTCTTTGAAGATATTACGTTTTTTTTATTTGAACATATGATCTTGTTTGGGGATAATCAAGTACCATATATATTGTCAATAATTTGATCTTTCATAAATGGAAAAATTACTTTGAAGTTGGTCATCATTTTATTAGAGTTGTGCTATACGAGAAAATTGTAACTCCTTGTATACTTAGTTTTGATCAAATAATAAATATACTTACTCAAATCCTAGGATATCATATTTGCTCTAAGTTTTGCAACAAACTTAAACTAGTTGATGTGTATGCTCTAACTTAGGGAAAAGTGTGAGAATAAGAAATACATTATTAGTTTCGTATAGCTTATTAAAATTATGTATACCTTACTCCCTAATATAAATAGGGAGCCAGTCTTGATAACACTTACATAAGTGTTCCATTACAATGCAAAGTTACCGATAAGGAAGTCATGAGGGCAAAATAAGGTATTAGAGGCATTAATTTTCTTCAAGTTAGGATTGGAGAGAAGGAACAAACTTCAATTGGCTAGAAGTGAGATTTAAAATGGAAAATATGATTAATAAGGAGATGCAATTTAAAATAGAATATATGATGTATAGGAGATGCAATTAGGTAGTCTCAATCAAAAGTAGAGCTAGAGGTAAGCACGGCATTTCTACCAAAAGAGTAAGACATGGGCATAGGAACAAATAAAACTGTAATCTGTCCCCTTATATGCCTAGCATGTTGCAAATGGGTTTTTTGTCCTTGACGTGCTTTCATCCCATACCTCTTGAACTAAAGCAAGTATAACTTGAGCTTTCAGGTTTACAATATTGCCTCTCTAATAAGTTCTGATATCAAAAGACTGTTTTTGTCTCCGGCAGCATATTATCATCATAGAAAGCACCAAAAAGATCTGAAGATGTGCATGGGTTCTACATCAAGCGATGGTTCTACTACGGAAGAAGATTCAGTAAGTGAATCGTCTGATTATCATTATGTAATGTTCTTGTCACACATCTGCATTGAAAATCTCTTTATCTTTACCTTATATTCTTAGGTTTTGCTCCTATGCCATCTTTTTCTGATAAAAATGTTACCTTCAACGTGAAGAACACCACCACCTCTATTTATTACGGTTGTATTTTCATTTGGATCTGAGCTATTTTACAATGATTTTTCCCCCCTTATTTTCCTCTGCTTTGTAGCAGAGCAATGTGCTGTATTTTCTTTGTTGTCTTTTAAATAATTCATATATGTTAATGGATGTCATCCATATATTTCTCCCTGTTATTTTCAGTTTTCCTGTGGACTTCATGAAGGTTTATCTAAGAAAGATGAGGGAACACCAAGGGAACATGTTGGTGAAGCTTTAAGAGTTGGGGAAAAAAGGTATTCTTCACCTAGTGTGATCGCAAAGTTGATGGGTCTTGATGACCTTCCTCCGGTAGTTTCTACATCCGAAAATATAGATGGGTCGTACTTGTTTAAGAAATCATTTGCAGGAATTGGAGATAAGTGTGAATATCATGGGGACCAGCAATTTTATGTGAGCAGAAGGGAGCGTCATAAGGTTAAAAATGTTCATGAGCTCTTTAAATCATCAAAAAATAGGAATCACAGTGATCAAGTTCTTCAGGAGAAGACGTCATCAAAACCTGATTTAGCTTGTGTAAGAAAGCAATCCTTGGAAACTAAACACCTCTCCACTTATGAATCACTTCAAAACTCCAAAAAGTTCAATGAAGTGCTGGACATTTTGCAGGCAAACAAGGATATTTTCCTAGAATTTTTGGAAAATTCAAATCCTTTATTTCCAAAGAACCATTATGACCTTGAAATTTCAGAAGTCTCTGCTTATACTAGCAACATAGCAAGCTTAAGGAATGGTAAGCTTCATGATAAGAATGAACTGTTTGATGGATCAGAAGGAGAGACCTTGGGGTGTACTCAAAAGCCAAAAGATAATGCACATTGCTGTACCAAATTGAACGCCAGTCTAATCAACGATGGTATCAATGACCATATGAACTCTGTTTTGCACAAGTTGCTAAGACCACATAGTGCCAAAAAGGCCGATGATTCCTCGCGTCCAACCTCTATTGTTGTGTTGAAACCAAATGTTCAACAGGCACAAAACGGTATGAGAATTGAGTCTTTCCCGAGTTCCCTTGTGAATAATCAGCCAAGCTTTAGGGGACACAAGGAATTTCGTCAAGAGGCCAGCTGTGAACAAGGAAAGCAGGGCAAATTGCTTCATCCCAAAACTATTGAGTACAAAGCTGAAGGTGCAAGAGAAATTCCTAAAAATGTTTCGTTGCAAATAAAACAATCTTCAAGATGCCATTCAGAAGAAGTGCAAGCTTCAAAGATTAATGGAAAGGACTCCTTGTTAACTTATTTGAGGGAACCATCTCTTAATATGAAGGCCAGAAAGCACCTTACAGAGCGTTGGAAAATGAACCGTTCGTCTACAGAGGGATCAGCTGGTGAAGTCAAAATTACTTTGGCTGAGATGCTGTCTCTTTCTGATACAGAACCCTTGGGAAGTGTACATCAATTTACTTTTCATAATGTGCCAGAGGAAAAAGCTATTAAAGAAGGTATAACCGATTCATGGGCTCAGCCTTACGGTATCAGTAATAGGGACAGCTGGAAAGAGAAGTTTGATTCACGCTTACCTAGGTATGAGAATGTCAGGACTCCATCAGGCATTTATGGGACTTCAAAACCTGCAAGAAACCAAGTTGATTTTATTAAGCTTAATGATGACAGTTGTATGCTCAAAGATGTGCTCAATGTGGAGCAGAATGATTTACTTGAGTCGAAATTTAAGAGGAAGCACTCTTTGGCAAGCAACTTCAAGCATTGTGATAACAATCATCAGTTTTTTAGATCTTGTGGGGAGGAAAATAAAAGTCCTGTGAAGGACTTTGAGATGTACCACGGTGAGCAAAAGAATGGGCTTAATCCAAGTGATTTTGTTGAGTCAAAGCCACTTTGTTCTAGGTTTCTGAAGAAAAACGTCGACAACATAGTGCACACAGTCCACAGTTCATCAAATCCTAAAGGCTTGTCTACGAATTTCATTGCAATGTCAGATCTGAAAGAGTTCCAGCAAATATTAAAACATGAGGACCATTTAGGCAATTTCCTTGAGAATGAAGCTAATAAGGTAAGCTTTTATTCAGACAGGTTCCGTATGTTAGTTGCTAAATTTTGTCAGTTTGCATAAATTGGAGTACTTGTAGAACGCATTCTATGTTTTGGCTTCCAGCCAAGATTTTCAAGGCCAAACCAGACATTGAACTGGTTGGTTGGCAGCTCGAGTTCAATTGGTTTGATTGTTAATTCAATGTGATGACATCTTTGTGATGTCATGCTTTTTTATATGTATATCGTAAATGTTAAAAAATAATCAGAAATTATGAAAGAATGATACAAAAAATTAATCAAAAGGCATAATCAAAAAAAATTTTAGTTAATGAGAAACCAAAATATTATAATATGTCTATGACACAGAAATTATTATTGTGTAGAACTTGCAAATTTAAATTAAAATTAAATCATTGCTTCTATACTGTTTTTTTAGAAGTTGCTTTTATAATTGTTAAATCTTTGATGTCAAGTTCTGCCTTCATAATATTAAAGGCATGCTATATGACCGAACATGACAATGAATTAAATTCTATACCAAAAGCTAGTTGAGACAATGTATACAAGTGGTTCAACTTGGTTTACAAATTCCTTGCTGTTCATTTGATTCAACTTTGCTGTTAGTATTTTCCACTTTTTTTGCTTTACTAGCGCAGCAGGCTCATTGGTCAAGGTCTGACTAATCTAGTATGGCCTTGTACTTACGGACGCATTTTGCAGTTTATGCAGTGGTTGCTAAATACCTTCTTTGGGGGACATTTAAAAGGGAAAGTGAAATAGTTTATAATGTTGTATGTTAGTTTCCTTGTTCGTTGGTTTCCTATAGAATATGGTTGTTATGCTTGACCCAGAAAACTTATTAAGTTGCAGTTGTGAAGTAACCCACCTTCACACCTCTGGACACTTCATCCTTGGGACATTTCATGCATGGAATGATATAAACCTACTATTATGTAAGCTCTATACTCAACTTATGTTATAGGTATTAATACTTCATGATAGATTGTAGTGGCATCCAAGATAATCCCATCATGGGATTTGCTGTTCACACCAAACCCCCACCCCCCCCACACCCACACACACACCCCTCTTCGCCCAATGATAGAAAGAAAGATATAGATTTTGTTGATCCTTATATCTAAATAACTACCTAAAATAGAAAAAGTCTCATTCTGGTCACATCAATTTGAAAACAAGATTTGTTCCTGGAACTCAAATAATTTTCCCATCTAAATTGGAAATTGTGTTGTAAAGGTGGAGTTTATAGTAAAAAATCAGAAGTTTCTTGAAGTTGGGGAATGTTCTAGAGAATTACATCAAAAGATTGCTTAAGAAATTTGATTTTATTTCAAGAAAAATGAAAATTTTCCCAAGTGAAGCAACTTCTGAATCAGGAATCTCAACCTTAGATCACCAACTTCCTTTAAAGGTTGGCGATCAAAGAGTCAAGGAGACTGTTTGTTGATCTCCTTCTAGAGCTCAAGCTAATAGTGCCAAAAAGAGTCCATAAAATGATATTGTTGGCATATGTAAAAGAGATGGTTATTTGTATGTGTTGAGTGTGGTTGTGCATGAGTGATAGTGAATGTATTTTTCCTGTAGAGTCTTCCCTTGTTGATGACTGCTGTCAATAATCTTAATTTATGGGCTTTTTCCTTGGTCATAGATGAGACATTTTTTCTGCATGTTGGTATGTCTATCATTCCATTCCATTTATATTGGCCTATGAAAAATTATGCAGACTCACCTATGTTCATACATCATTGCCTTTACTCTTCCAACAACACAGCCCTTTTCACTTGATAACTACAACCTTGACACTTCGATCCTCCCAGATTTTTGAAACGTTTTTTCGTACTAACTTGTTGTGCTATGCTGTGTACTTGAAACAAAACCATTTCTAATATGTGCAGATTAACGAATTACGCACAAGATGTGTTTTCCATGGTTGTAAAGTCAAAGAGAGGATTCCCATATAATAAAGGCATATGATAATTTTTTTGCATTTATAATATGAAGTTGGTTAATTCATAGCATATTGTGATTCCATTGTTTGCAAATCACCCTAAAGGCAGTTTAATTGTTGCATTTTCACACCTTTTGTGAATTGATAAACATGACCATACACCTGTTGAGCATTTTTTTGCCATATAGGAATGATAGTTTACAAAAGAATAACTACAAAACACCAAACACCACAATTGCCAAACAATTGTTGTGTCATTCTATGTCTACATTTTTGTTCGTGTAATTTTCATCAGCCATTGCTGATGGATGAAACTTTGTCAACTAAACTTAGTTTGAGTGACAACTTCCTCAACTTTGTTGCTCACATATCTGGATGAAGTGCTTAAATGCCTTGGTTGGATGTTCTTCACATGTTTCTTATCATTAAAGAGGAATTCTATCCTTTGTTAGTATGGCAATCAGATTTATGCATGATTGTCTAGCTCTATCAGTCCTTTAAAGCTGAACCATAGTATAGTTTATAGGAAATTAATATTCCATTGAAAGTACTCTAATATCATTTGGGTAACATCATTTCTCTTACCTTTGGAAACATGATTTCCAGGTACAATTAGCAGCACTTAACTCCCCTTTGAAAGAGGCCTCCATGGACACAAGGCAATCAATCATGCCTATAAAACCAAACGATGCAGAAAGGCTAAGCCCAGATTCTGTTCTAGAGCCTCCATCTGAAGATGGGAAATCAACTCCAGGTTGCTTTGAGAGGATACGTGCAGATCTTCATGGTAAATCAAAATCTTTTGACACGAGTCCTCTAAATTCTATTAATTTGGTTGACCTTTTATTAATTTCTGTAGATCTTCGAAGACAACTCTACCTCCTGGAGTTAGAACCTCTTGATTCTAGTGATGATAAAACCACCAAGCGGCTCACATTGGGTGATAAAAGTAACTGTAAAATTTTAGACAAGCTAAAGGATAGAACTGAAAGAGACTTCTCCTACTTGCTCGATGTGCTTACCATCTCAGGCATTTATACCGCCGAAGAGGGTGAGCTTTACGATGCATGCTGTTCCCTGAGTAATCCAGTGTTTCCTGATGTATTCGACAAACTTGAGAGGAAGTACGATACGATTGATTCGTGGTCAAGATCAGAAAGGAAGCTATTGTTTGATCACATAAACTCCATTCTATCTGAGGTTCTTGCACCTTGCGTGGATTTGCACCCATGGGTGAGACCAAAGAGGACCACTTCTTGTGGTCGCGAGAGATTAGTGCACAAATCTTGGCGAATTTTAGCTCAACAACAGAAAGAGCTTTCTAGGGGAAAACCGGAGGACAAGGTTTTGGATACAAGGTGGTTATTTCTAGACGACGATGTAGACATGATGGGAAGAGAGATTGAGCGAATGCTGAAGGATGACCTCTTGGATGAGCTTCTTTCTGAGCTTAGCTTGGGATAACTTGTTTTCAAGTTCGATACGGTCAACTTTGGTGATATGTCTTCAATCATCGCATAATGGTCTCGGTTGGAGTGAACATTGCAAGCTTTCCCATGCTTCAGCCAAGGTATGAGGATCACTTCCAACTTATATAAGCAATATGTTGTTGAGGTCTACAGTGGTGGGTAATACTGGTTTGGTTGGCAGTTTGCCAAAGGTCTTACTTGCTCAAATCATGCAAGCTTTGATCTCCTTTTTTTCTTGATGGTCAAGAGATCAAAGTTCAACAAAAGCAGCTGGAAAACTTGCTTATAGTTATGTAGCAACTGCAAGCTGTGTGAAAAAAGCTGAGCAAGGGGAATCTATTGCATGAAAAAGGCTGAGCTGTTGTTGCTTTTTCTCATTTCATTTGAGTTTAATCATCCTTTGTGTTGATGGTAATCAGGTCAAAATTCACTTAAAAAAAGGTCAGTGTGAAGCGTTGAGTAGGCTATTGTCCACATTATACTAGGAAAGGAATATGTTTAGGGTTCATTTCATTCAGTGTAATTCAAATTAAATTCATGAGTTGTTGTCTATAATAGAATTGTGATTTTACATTGTGAAGGTTTGTTGTAATAAATGAAGTTGTGTTATTTGGTATGTTATGTTTGAAATTTAGTTATCCAAAAATCAATTTGAGTTTCGTTTTTTATTTGTCTTTCAAGTAAAGTGGAATCTATGATTCCCAATAGACTTCGAAGATTATGAATAGTTTATGGATTTATAGATCCAATCCATTAGATGATGAAATTGTATCGATTTTATCATTGTTTAAGTGATGGATTTTAAAGAGGCACAATTAAATGAGTTTTTAGTTACAGTTGTACTTATTATTCTCCTTATCTCTTTTTTTTTATCGTTTTGTTTTTTTTCTCTCTTACTCTATTACTTATTTTATTATTTTTCTTTTTTTCTTTTCTCATTTTTTTTCTATCTATTTATTTCTTTTTTTTTCTTTATTGCATTTTTTTAAGCCATAAATTTAAGATCATTTCATTAAAAAAAATGGAATTTATGATTTTCGATAGACTTTTGGTATTATGAATTATTTATTGATTTACAAATCCAATCAATTAGATATAAAATTACATCAATTTTATTATTGTTCAAATCATACATTTTAAAGAGATGAAACCAAATGAGTTCTTAGTTGCCATTTTATATATATCATGTTATCTCTATTGCTCTCTCAACCATCACTCTCTTTTTTCTTTTGTTTATTTTTGCTATTTTTTTTATCTTCCTCTCTTGCTCTCTAACTTTAGCTCTCATCTCTCTCTCTCTCTCTCTCTATCACTTTTCATGTATCTTTTGTTCTCTATCTCTCACTTTCTGTCTCTTGTTTCAAATGTTTAAGAATTCTTATTTTCTTTTATTTAAATCGAACAAGTATCATGTATTTGTTTGTCTATATAATAGTATTGATTTTATTTTTGCTAATTTCATAGGTTCTCTTGGATGACAATTGAGTTTAGAAAAGTAATTTTTAAAAATGAAATTTAAAAAAAAAAGATTATTTTATATGAAATTCGAAAAACACAATGCAAATAAAGCCACATTAGGTTTGTTATATATATATATATATATATATATATATATATTGTGATAATACAATTTTGTAAACATTTTTTTTGAATTTTTTATGTTTTTATATTAAAAAAATTAGGAATGGATAATTGTGTTTATTTCTTTGACATATTCTCTATTTTTTTGAGAGAACAAAAAAAATTATTGTCTCACAAGCACAATTAAAAGAAGGATGAATTGGGTATTTATTTTTTTAATTATTATTTTTAATTAAATAATAATTTATTTTAAAATCTACTAAAAAGATAGAGTTCAATGTGAGCAATAAAACATAATAAAAGATTTTAAGAAGATTTTAACTCAATTTGGCCTAGATCAATCTCAAGGTCATCTCTCTTGGGATCTCAATAACTCTCTTTGCCTAAAATTAAAAAATTAAAAAAAAAAAAAAAAACTTGATACAATCCCTCACATAGAAGTCTTGTAGAAGGCAACAAACTCCCACTTATATAAGCTCTGGTGATGGCAAATAAAGTCTGCTAAAGAAACCCTAAAAGAAGGTTCTCTCCAAAGCAAAACAATGATGGCAATCACAATTCCCAAAAGAAGGTAGCTTCTTTCTAAAATGATTTGATAATCTAAGTTCTCAAGAAACCAAATGATAATCCAAAGATGTAATATATATATATATATATATATATATATATATATATATATATATATATATATATATATATATATATATATATATATATATATGTATATATGTATCATTATGATCATAAAATGTTCAAATAGTGCTATTTGTTAGTTAATACCATGTTCAAATAGTGCATGCCAATAAAGTTTGCTTGTCTTTGATCAAATTAGTCACTATGGAGCCATTGAAACATTCTAAGCAATTGTATCATACAAATTCAATCAAAGTTATATGGTTTCTAACATAGTTCTTTACTCATTTGAATTCATATTATATAGTTTCCATTACATAAGTTTAAATCTTTTTTTATTAAATTTAAACATTTATTTAAAAATAACATATGTGTGAGCAAAAACTTACATACATATACTTCAACATAAAGAGTAAAGTCATATAATGTTATGAATGAAATAATAACACTGATGTTTAATAAAGTATCATGAAAAGTTTCACCAATATGAACACTTTTAGTTATGTTTGGTTTTGATGATATTAAACTCGTTAATAACTTATTATCTTACTAATACATTTAATAAGTATTTATTTCTATTTATATTTATAAGTTAGATGAAAGCTTGTAAATTAATATAAAAATAAAGTTTAAAAGTTATAACTATTATAAAAAAAATATTCATAGACATGAAGTAAATAAGTCAAATTTCATGCTAATGAAATTTAGTTTTAAATATGTTTTATTATATATAAATTTAAGCCATTAAACTTTTTTTTTACATATTTTTTCTTTTTTAAGATATATTCCATATTTTATTATTATTATTATTGAATAGATCATGTATTGTTGGTTTCATGATAACCAAATTTGTTTGATCAATTTGGTTTTGATTACTTTGGTTTATAGTTTTGGACTTAGTTCATGGACGAAAATACACCTTTTCATAAGCTTAATCCCTAGATTAGTTTCATTAATAGTTAGAAATAAGCTTTTTTTTGTTGTGTATGGGCTCCACTTAATTCAACCTAATGAAGTGGTTAGCAACTAGGCTTGTTAATTAAGCATGATTATCCACTAATTACAGAGGTCATAATGTGAGGAATCATTACAGTGTGATGGGGATGGGAAGGCTTTGTGAAAGAAGTAATGATTAGGGCAACATGGCCGAAAGCTGGAGGCTGCAATAAGTTAATTCTCTCAAGTCAGGTACAATACTATGCCCTAATGATGACCTTCATCCATTTCACCTCCAGTGGACATCACCTTTCCTGAGACTCTCTCAGTTGCTCTTTTGCTTCAAGAAAGGAGCTCTCATTTCCATATAGAAGTAATTTTTCTTTTAATCTTTTATTCACAAAAGCAACTCAATTGTTTTGTTTGCAAAACATGGAATTCAAAATAAAAAATTCACATTGTAGAAGTTAATATCATTTGTTCTTCATAATCTCAATTGGAGTGTCCCCTCAGATCCAAGAATTCCAAACACATCTGACAAATTTTGAATCGATTGTACTTTTTCTTTGATTAACCTTTAGGGATATCTTCAATGATTACCAGGTTTTGAGCTCATTATCTAATAAGAGGATTTTTGATATAATTCTCTGAGCAATTCATTCACTTAGGATGTTCAAATCACATTAATAGAAGATCATTTAGTCTCTTAACTATTGAGATCTCTAAAAGCTTCAACAATTATTATTATTATAAGCTCATGAATTGTTTTAAACAATTATAAATACATCATTTGTGAATCTCTAATGAACTTGTTTTCTTTTGACACTTGCATTTATGGATAAAAATCTATTGTATGTAGTCTTTGTCTTTCTAATATTATTAATCTTTATTCATTTTTTAAAAATATTTGGTCAACAATAATCCTTTTTTTGATAAAATGCCAATAATCTTGCCTTGTCTAAAATGCAATATACTATAAGAAATCCCACTACCCACCCATTCTTTGATTCTTTTCCATGCTTATAAACCCAGCAAAGCTAATTCCATCACTTGATCACTTGATATTACCGAGTTTAAAGCCATGGTTTCTCTCATCTTCAAGGACATCAAGGGAGTAAACCTCTCCTGCACATCTACTGCATCAGCTGCAGTCTGTACAAGCCTCGAGCTGCGTTCAATGGTCAGGTCAAGCCCCAGCAGAGCCATCGACATCCAGAGGAGAGGCCCAAGAAGAGCAAGAACTTCCAACCCAATATGCCAGACATCCTCAAAGTCTAAATCCTGCAGCCAAAAGAGCAGGAAGAACTCAGAGAAGGAAACCATTGATTTAATTAGCCCTGTTGGTTCTTCCAGGTACCTTCTCAATGGTTTCTCCTCATTTGAAATCAACCCAGAACTAGAAAACACCAACGCAAACAGACAGCTTAAGACTGCAGTAATCACAAAGGAGGAAAAAGAGCTTCTCATGGCAGCTTCTTGTGCAAGAGAAGACAAGGTTTGTGTTTTGCTTGATAGTATAGTGATGTGGGTAATCCTTTCTGATGAAGTTACTGAGTTTTAGATTGGTTTCGATGTCTTTTTCTAGGTTGTGGTATTGAGGGTTTCTCTTCATTGCAAGGGATGTGAAGGAAAGGTTAGGAAGCACATATCCAAGATGGAAGGTTTGTTTAAGATATAGCAGTAATTTGTATGACAGCCTTCTTTGATTACTTTTCTTCAACACATCAAAGAACAAGTTTGGCTGCGTTTAGCACAATTTTGTCTGCCCAAAAATCTACATTTCAGAACAGTTAAACCACTTCTTTGCCTAAAAATAAACAAGATCTGTGGCCCCTTCAGTGATATGCAATGCATTCTTTCGAGAATAATGAGTGATGTGTTCTCTTCTACAGGGGTGACATCTTTTGAGATAGATTTGGCAAGGAAGAAGGTGACAATTGTGGGGAACATCACACCTCTTGGAGTCCTCTCAAGTGTTTCAAAGGTGAAGAATGCACAGCTTTGGCCTTAACCCAAGAAGAAGGTTTTCAATGTTTGCTTGCTTTCAATGGTTTTGTGAACCATGGGAATATTTCAGTATTTGGCTTTCCTTTCTTTGGTTTTTGACAATGTTCTAAGCTCTTCATGTTATTTTTGCTTTCCTTGTATGAAGGTAATGCCTATGGTGGTTGGCAAGTCATGCTTTGTGTGTTTCTCAAGTAGCAGAAAAATAACAGGTTTCCTCACTTTCTTGTCTGAAGCAAACACTGCTCTACATCCCTTGACCCAATTCTAATTCAATCCAATGTTTACATGTTAACAAGGCCATGAAGTTTCTTTACACTATCAAAATGAACCAAGCAACCAAAATAAAAGAGAAAGAAGAAACCTTTGACAAATCATTATATGTTATCTACCAAACAACACAAACTATCAAAAGTTTTAATCCACTAAGTAAACAAATCAAGAGAATGAACTTATGAAGCACATTTACATAATAAACAAACTAGTAATCCAAACACAAATGATGTGAACTTTACAACTACAGCAAAGTGTTAAAAAAGGCATTGCATGGAGAATATCAGAGCAGAAACAAAATTGTGGGGTAAAACTATTTAAGAATAAAGAATTGGCTGTAAGAAGGCAATGAAAGGTAAAAAACAAATGGAATTGGAGATGCATCCCTTGTCTTCCCTCGTATGATTCAAGGTTGCTTTATGATGTTTAGGCCTCACTTCTCATCATTGAGGATCCTTTTGCGGAAGTCGTTCACCATTAAAGGCAACCCTTGCCTGAGCGAGATCTTTGGTTCCCAATTCAATAAATGCTTAGCTCTGGAGATGTTGGGCTTCCTCTTTTGCGGGTCATCTGCCGTGTTGTTTCTGAAAACAACTGTCGCACTCGGATCGATTGTCTCTTTGACAACCTGCAGATAGGAGCATTAGCAATGCAGGAAAGAAAGGTAAATGATGAACTTAAATTCAATTAATAGACGGACCTCGGCAAGCTCCAACATTGTGAATTCCCCCGGATTTCCTAAATTAAAAGGACCAACATGGTCACCCTCCATCAATGCCATCAATCCATCAACCTAAGAAATTTTGGGCATCAATGAAAGATACGATAGCAAATTATGGGAGATCTACTCTTCTTCTTCAAGCTAAAAATTCAGGAAAACTGGTCATTCATCAGCTAGTTTGATTAATTTGAGAACATTAGAAAGCTGACAGCAAGCCATGGGAATGAAGTCAATGAACAGGATAATGAACTGAAGTTTGTTTCCTGATATAAATAAGATATTCTGGCTAGATATAGAACAATGGTTACTTGCAAAACTGATTTGCATCTGAATGTAATGCTTGAGGATGCTTGGATATTGGATAGTCAATGACAATGAATTGACTTTTCCATAACATGCATCCAACTTTAGGGTTCAGATAGGATAGCTTGTAACAAACTGATATGCAATCCTTGTAACCATCAAGGAAAAGAACATGACTTGTTTTAAAAATCAATATAAAGGTCATATAACAACAATAGGGTTCATTTATTGATAGGCATTACTTATGCGTAACCACAAATGTTCTTTCATTGTGCTCCTAAAAGTTGTGAGCATGTGCAATGCATAAATAAGTGGTTGGATTTAAAACTTTATTTAGACATATATGTTTGTCTTTGTATGGTATATGCAGTTACTATAAGCATATGAAATCTTAAGTTGAGCTACATAAAGTTTGATCAAACGTTTGCCTTCAGTTGCTTTTAGCTTACATTATGTCCACCAGATAGCAAAGTAAACAGCTGTGGAAAGAAGAAAGAAAAAAAAAAAAAAAAAAGTTGTACCCAAGTAAATGGAAAATTATGACTACTGATTTATTCAATCTATAGGAGATAAGGGGGACAATTAATGCATACCAAATCAGAAACATACTGGAAACTTCGTGTTTGCGTTCCATCCCCATAGACAGTCAATGGCTCTTTTCGGATGGCCTAACAATACAATTTCTACCATTAAATGAAAAATGCTGATTTATAAAGTGAAAACAGTGATATGTTTGCTGAATGCATTATGGGTTGAAACATACTTGTGCAACAAAATTGCTGACAACACGGCCATCATCAATACACATACGTGGTCCATATGTATTGAAAATACGAGCAATACGCACCTAAAAGTTTACATGGATGTATAGATCACATGAGCACACAAAGATGAACTAGTGCAAGTAAAAATGTATTACTACATTGGTAGATCAGCAAGCATGGAGGTGGTACCGATAAAATCATTCTCAACTGTCCTTTCTGCAAGAAAATATCAAAAACAAAAGATGGAAATATGTCTCGTTTACGTTGTACTTTTCCATAGCATCTTTTTTTTTTTTTTTGATATATAATACTTCAGTTTGTGGTTTACTGGTTGTTTACTTTTAGTTTGGAAAGTGCTTAACTGTTACTATCTCAATTTAATGAAACATTACAGTATCTGCTAATAAGAATGGTCATCCAATTGATACTAAAGTGTCAGAAATAAAGCATTCAATAAATAATGATTAATGAATCATAGAATAAAGGCACTTATTATGATTTGGTAATGTGGTGTCAAATTTTAAAATTATCATGAGAAAGCTATTGCTTTGATTTGGGTGTCAAATCATGAAAGGATCACAAGCAAGGGAATAACTATAAAATCTGAAGATCAAAACATGAGTTACACATCAATAATGTCATTGAGCATCTAAATAAAGAGTCATTGGCTAACTTGGTAGTTAAGTGATGTTAGAATTGAAAAATTAGACCGGTAAAGGAGATCATAAGATTGAAAAAATCATAGGGTTCCTCACTATCTTAGCTGGTGACACAATAAACTGCCAGCTAGGTGGCATGGCAGCTTATTTTTCATAACATTAATTATTGCTAGAATAATGCTTCTAACTGTTTTTGCTCTAATTTTTTTTAGATTTGCAGAATTTTATCCACAATATTTTTCTTTGAAATGTTAAGAATAAAATTAATTATCTTAATGGATCTAAATTGAGAATATTACAAAAAAAATGTGTAGAGAACTCCTTTCACCAAATACACAAAGAAATTCATTAAGTGATTTACGATTTGTGTTGAGTAGCTTTAAGTGACAAGTTGAGTAGCTTGCAATTTGGGTAAAACTTACAATTTTGGTCGAGTGACAGCATATTTTTTTTTTTACAACTTGATCATTTAACATGTGAAATTACATGAGGTCGTCCTCGTATTAGTTTTATAGGTTCCCCCTAATTTTGATTCATAGAAAATAGAAACTTCTTCAAAGAAGTTATAAACCTAATTCAAGCAATTTATTCAAACTCTATCTCTCTCTCTGGTACTTTCTATTTTTTAAGTGAGGAAGAATAAGGAAACTCCCATGAAGGAGAACTATTAGAATTGCTACAAAGCCACCAGAACTTCCAACACATCAAGCTTTTTTCTTTATTGCATCATCTAACATATTTGAAAAAAACATATTTACAAGAGAAATAAGAAATTTTCTTGAGAATGCCAAAGAGGGGATGCTAAGGAAATTTAAAGAAGACGAAGGTTCTATAAAAATAATATAAAACTTTTGAAAAAAAAAATATAAAAAGGATGTCTCTCTATTTGGTGTCTCAATTTTGACAATGACTTGACTAGATTCTTGTTGCAGAAGTCAACCTTATGTTCTTATGCCTCCATTTGATTAAAGATGTAAACTTCTAGTCGAGCTAGTATATTTGAAAAGAAATGATACAAAGTCATGCATAAATAGTTACTTGGACGGCTGCACCACGATGATAATCCATACTTAAAGTTTCAGCTGTTCGCTTCCCTTCATCATAACAACTTCTGACACCTAAAGCAAAAGAAATGCATAGGTCTTCAAATATCATCAAAAGAACATTATAATCAATGGACAAGTAAATTATAGCTTAAGCATCATTACTCCACATTTTTTTTTATTTAATGAAATAAGTTGAGATCCAAGCATTAAATAAATAGTGTGTAGAATAAATTCGAAACATTGGTAATAACTCTCAAGATCATTATCAACAAAACTATCTGAAACTTGCATCATATTTTACGATGCAAGAACACTATGACATTATAAACAATAATTCCATGAATACTAAACAACCAGGCAGCAAACCTATGGGATTGACATTCCCCCAATATTCTTCCTTCTGAGGGTGTTCAAGTGGATCGCCATAAACCTCACTTGTGCTCGTTAGCAGAAACCGAGCACCTGTTCTCTTTGCCAAACCCAGCATATTTAAGGTCCCCATCACATTTGTCTTGTAATCAAACTTAAGAAATCAAAACGCATTCTTTGAACAAATACAACAATTAGCTTCAAGCCATTCTCAAGTAATATGTCAATTCAACGTTTCTTCAAACTCAAGTAGCATTTGTGCAAGAAATTTGTTAATTTTTACCCATGACTAAGGAAAACTTCAAGCATAAGCATGACAAAACATGTGACTCAATGCCTTGAAGAGGAAAATTGAAACTTTGAAACCAAGGAAAACAATGGAAATGGAACGAAAAAGGATATGATTGTCTTGATGGGATTGTGCTTGTAATGCACAGGAGATGCCGGACAAGCCAAGTGGTAAATCTGGTCCACCTCGACGAGGATTGGCTCCACCACATCGTGGCGAATCAGCTCAAACCTCGGATTCCAAAAATGGTGGAGGATGTTCTCCTTCCTCCCGGTGAACAAATTATCCAACACGATGACGCTGTCTCCCCTTTCAATCAATCTATCGACAAGGTGGCTACCAACAAATCCTGCCCCGCCGGTTACCAGAACCCTCGTTCCAGGCTTTTTGAGCCCCACAGGAAATCTTCTCCCCGTTTCCCCGCCTCTGCCTTCGCCGGAGGAGGAGGGTGTAATGGTTGGAGAGAAATGAGGGATTGAGATACGGCGAGGTGTGGGGTCCGACGACTGGGAAAAATGGGACGGCTGGAGGAGGAAGAAGGTGGAGGCTATAAGTGCGCCGACGACCACGAAGAGAAGGCGCTGCTCGCGGAGGAGGTATGTGGCCACGGATCGGGGGAAGGAGTAAGAGCGCGGAGGGGGCGGCTTCAAGGGCTTCACCGAGGAATGGGTGGGGATCTGGTGCTGAAGTTTGAAGCTTGCTTGCTTGTGGAGTTGCTTCATGGTCGAATGCAAGCGGATCGGAGCTCCGCCAGGGCAAGGACGGAGGGGAAGAGAGATAAACAGGCCGAGATTAGAGAGAGAGAGAGAGAAGCACGTCCGGGGAGGCGGGAGGCCACGAGAGGGGCGTGCGGAGCACGTGACGACTCGTTGGCATGCCAATTTAAAATATGTTTTATTTTAAATTAAGCAATATTTAAACTATAATAAATGATTTATACTTTTTCATTTTATAAATATTCTTTCAAAAATATTTTAAACCATTCTCTGAAAAACAAAGGCATAAAACCAATAGTGATATTAAAAAAATGTTTTTGAAAAATTTGACCTTTTCTTGTTCTAATTAATACTATTTTTGTCTATTGCTTTTTCATAGAAATTTATCAATAAATTTGAAAAAAAAAGCTTTTCCATATGTGAGAAATAATTTTTTCATAAATAATATCTTTGAAGTATTTGTGATAAAAAGTTAGAAAAAAATTTAGACATAAAAATTGTAAAAAAAATTCATATATCATGATTTTAACTAAGACTATATTCTATTTAAGATTTCACAAATGTTATATCAAAATCATATCTTAGCAAAAGATTCAAGCTAAATGTGCACAAAAAAAAAGGTTGCATTGAACTAATAGATCATAATTAGGATGGAGTTATTAATCTAAAGTTTATATATAGGTTGAGTTGATTAAGATTAAATATAATTTCAATTGTCAAAGACAAAGATAACTATAATCAAGTGATGAGGGTATTGAAGGTGTTAGCTTGTAGAAAATAACTAGTTAAACAAAGAAAAATTCATTTATAGGTTTAAACCTCTTTTTAAATGATTAGTATAAATGATCAAAATAAAAATAATGATTATATATAATAGATAAATTATCTAATATAGTTATGAAAATTTGTTAAATAACTACGTGTATTAGCTTGAGATAAAATAGCATGTTTGGGCAAGAGATTGATGAACTTTTAAAGAGAATCATGTTTAAGTAGTACTTGAGCATTTTGATCAGAGAAAACATTTATATCTTTTGTATTTTAAATTTAAAAAAAATATCACTAATATAAATGTCAATCGCAAAGTTCATATGCACTGCCAATGATTGCTAAGACATGGGCAAAAAACAAAAAAAGACAAAAAAGGATATGAACTAGGCAAAATAATACAAGAAAAAGATGAGAAAAAGAGTAATAAAGAGAGAAAAAGAGAAATAAACTAAGAAACATTAAGGATATAAATTTTTAATTAAGATATTAATAACATTGTTTAGGAGGTTATGGAAGTAAGAATGTGTGAAAAAGAAAAAAATAAAAATGAACTTTAGATGGTTTAATTCAATCTAGAATTTTGAATTGGAATGAGTAGAACTTGTAGTGATTACTTATTTTCAATTGAGACATAAGAGTTACTTTATAGTTAAGCTTAAGTATGGATTGGACCTGACTGATCAATATTCTTTGCCTTTATCTCATTCAAACTTGTACTACACATGAAAATGCAAAGAATATTTTTGAACTTTAATTTTTATCACATTACGCATCATTTAACTTGTTAGTGATGGCTTCACTTTGATTCTTTTATTTTCATGATATTAACATAATATGTGCCATTAAATTATCCCATAAGTGTATGATGAGACATACTAATGATTAAAGAAATTATCATTATTAATTTGACTTACTTCACCAATAAGTATATAATAACTGTGTTTATTTTATTGACATGATAACATATATTATAAACAATTAATGAAATTTATAATATGAGATTGAGCTTGAAAATTAAATCGTACAGTCGATCTTTTTATTAGTAAGTAGGATTAAAGAAAAGTTCACATATCAACCGACCGCATAGCGCAGTGGATTAGCGCGTCTGACTTCGGATCAGAAGGTCGTGGGTTCGACTCCCACTGTGGTCGAAAGTATTTCACTTTTGGCTTCCAATCAGAGATTATTAATCAGATGCTATAGTTGTTTTTCGTTTTCTCTTTAATAAAAATATTTGATAAATTAATTACGTTATGAAATATATTTTTGAAACGCAAAATTTTAATTTAATTAATGACCAATGACAATTAAAATGATGATTTACAAGGACATTTTTCAAATATTTATTTTATAATTTTGTTTCATTAAATAGCATTGTTTATCAGCATTCCATTTATTTTTGTAACAATCTATTTTAATTATCAAAAATAGAATTATAGGAATAAATTAAGATTAAACCTTCTGTCCTACCTTCTGCAATCATGGCAGATTATATTTAATAAACAAAATACAACTAACAATTGCACTGATCGTAGCGCAACTGTTTTAATAAGAAAACTACATTAATTAATTGAACTATATTTTTAAAAATATTTTTAAAATTACAAAATTTTATTAAATTAATAACCTAGAACAATGATCAACATTTAGAAAGATATTAGTTAAATATTCATTTACTAATTATATTTTATCATTTTATCATTTTTCATATTACAAAAGCAACACAAAACTTATAAATACAACTTTAACATTCCTGTCCAAATAATCAATACAAATTCAACTTATTTAACATAAATTATCATAACATTATATTAAAAAATAATAATTAACATTATATAATAATTAACTACCATGTAAGATGATTTTTCCAATATACACAAACATGTAAAAATCAAATAAGCAAGAACAAAAAAAAAATTAAAATAGCAAAATAAACAAAATAATCACCCAAAATGCGTATATATCAACCAAATGATAACAAAATGACTTGAAATTATAAGTTTGCTGGGCAAGAAATGGCAATAAAACATTCCACAGAGAGAGTGAGGAACATGATAAAAGTTCAAGCAAAGGAACTCAGATGAAAAACGTCTAACGATAGATAAATATAAAGGAAAATTAAACTAAGAGCCTCCATTTGTTTGCAGCTTTAGTTATATCATGCCTTGATAGCATATTTTCGCATGGGGAAGTACCTCTCCTGCTTCTTCTGACGCTCAGTCTTCAGTGAAGCCTGCAAACAAGTAGATAACAACAGGGCTTGGTTACAGAATTGAGCTCATTTGATGCACAAGTTTTTAACACATTTTTACAAAAAAAAAATAATCTTTAAAAGAAACCAAAAATGTTTGCCTAGCCAAGTTTTAAGACAAATTTTTAATAAAAAATGAAATATTATATCTCAAAATTAATTTGTTTTTTTTTTGAAAAATCTAAAAAAGCATGTGCAAACTTCAAAAAGTAATCTTGCAAATATTACATTTATGTTTGTGATATTAGAAGAAAAAATAATAAAAAAAAATATTTTTAAAGCAATGAATGACCTTGTGTGAATAAACCTTAACAGCACACCTGACACCAAGCATGGAAGATGTTCAATCAACTTATGTTTCAATCAAGTAAACATTGCTTAAGATCAAAAGCATATGCAAACTTCAAAAAGTAATCTTGCAACATTACATATATGTTTGTAATATCAGAAGAAAAAAAAAATGAAAAAATAATCTTTTTAAAGCATTGAATGGCCTTTTGTGAATAAACCTAACAGCAACACTGATACCAAGGATGAAAGAAGCTCAATCAACTAATGTTAACTTCAATCAAGTAAAACATCGCTTAATATCAGAAGTATATGCAAACATCAAAAAGTAATTCTTGCAAAATTACATTTATGTTTGCAATTTCAGAAGAAAAAAAAAAAAATAAAAATAATACTTTTAAAGCATTGAATGGCCTTTTGTGAATAAGCCTAACAGCACACCTGATACCAAGCATGAAAAATGCTCAATCAACTAACGCTAACTTCAATCAAGTAAACATTGCTTAATATCAAAAGTATATGCAAACTTCAAAAAGTAATCTTGCAACATTACATTTATGTTTATAATATTAGAAGAAACAAAATAAAAAAAAATAATCTTGTTTAAGCATTGAATCACCTTTTGTGAATAAACCTAATAGCACATCACATACCAAAACATGAAAGATGTTCAATCAACCTTTGTTAATTTCAAACAAGTAAACATTGCTCAATATCAAAAGCATAAGCAAAGTTCAAAAAGTAATCTTGCAACATTACATGTATGTTTGTAAAATTTGAAGAAACAGAATAAAAAAAATCTTGTTTAAGCATTGAATGACGTTTTCTAAATAAACCTAACAGCACACCTGATACCAAGTATCAAAGATGCTAAATCGAGTACACAGGCAAGGCACGCGTTGGTTTGGCATTTTGGGGTCAATTCAACCAAAGATTCAGGTAGCAAAATTCAGTGTCAATATTGGGGTTTCCACTCGGTTCGGATATGTACACAAAAGAAGTGATGGAGAACATGACTATGGTTTCATGAGAATCACATGCAGGCAATAAAAGTGCATACGCGATAGAGGACGAAGCACTTGCACACGATTGTAGAGAGACAAGTGGTTGCAAATGTGCACAATTGTTGCAATAGATGACTGTATTGCGACGACGATAGCCCTGTAGTAACCGAAGGTACAAAAATCAGGGCAATTTTTTTTTTTTATATAAAAAAACTGGATGGTGGAGGAAGCGATGACAAAGTAGTACTCAATAATCGAAGATGGTGAAATTGAGGAAAGACTATTGAGTGCAGGCCATCTCATTCATATGGGTAAGGCACAAGATGAAGAAAGCTGATTGGTTGGATGCAGACCCAATTGCAGTATAGTGCACATCAACAACACTTGTCTGGCCCAGAACTCACTCAATAACTTCAAGGGACCTAGTCACTCATTATCTGGTAACCATGGATGTGCCCAATCACAACATGCAAAAAGAAGAAGAAGAAAGCTCAAAAGAAGGGGATGTCTCAAAGAGTTATGACAAAATCAGTCCGCCCAATGCGTGAGCCTAAGCAAAGTTAATGCACACACTTATCAAGGTGAAAGGCATCTCAAGTTATTAAAATTAACCATCAACACCTAGGTATCAAGTAACTCTCCTATAAATTTATCATTAAAAATTATGAAAACCAAAAAATTGAACTCAAAAAGTCAGCATAAACATCTCAACCTTTATTTTTTTTATACTTGTGAAGACAAGAACCATGAATCATATGTAAGAATACCTTTTACTAAATACATGCCAAAATGCCAACAAAACGAGTGGATAAACACACTAATGTGAGACACACAAGTAAGAAATTTGGATAAGGTTTAGCTTAAAGAAAATGAGTGCATGACCTTTAACATAAGCAACTATGAGATTACAATAACTAGTTTATAGTGATAAAATAACACTTGAATGTGACAAAGATTAAAAATTTCAAATTTATTAGACATAACTTTATTAGGCAATCTATAATAGGTACATAATTGCATGATTAAAATCAGAATATCCTAAGTTACAATAAGAGCCTAATAATTTTTTTATTAAAATGAAATTGTACTCCCTCACCGGCCTCACGCTCTAACATGCCTCACGACCTCATTTGTAGCAGCATCTCTTGCCAATAACTCCCATTTTGCCAGCACAGTTCTCACTCTCCTAAGCCAGCTCTCTGTTTGGCCTCTATCATTTCTACCACTGGTTCCAAGCCACCACATGTTAACTTACTGAAGTAAACAAATGAAAATTGTGGCCAAATGCAATTTGGGGATAAATTCTTCACCCAATTGGAATAAGTTATAAATGGGTGTAGCCTACACAACGATAGCTCATCCTAACCTCCATCCACACGACCACATAATAAAAACATGCATTCCCACTATAGAACCACGTTCCAGACCTCCCAAACTTCTGTATTCTAAGACAACCAACGAACTATGCTCATGACCCATACACATATGCTCCATCACCCATGCAGCAAGCAAGAAACTCATGCTGTTGCTTATGTACAAGTCATCGATTAGATCCATGTGCTGAACATATCCACAACCATTGGCCAAAAAGCATGCACAGAATGGAAGATGCACAAGCCAACGAGATATAGCAGAAAATTCAGGCATTCACCTGAAACTTGGTTAAACTACGCCTGATGGCACGGGTCTTCTTGGGCCTGAGATCGAGAGGTAGAAGCTTCTTCTTCTTGTACGCCTCCCGCAACGCAGACTTCTGCTTCTGAGAGATCACTGTCAGAACCTGTGCGATCGATAACCGCACGACCTTTCTGCAATCGTCAAACCCACAACACCAGCACAATGTCACTAAAAATAAAACCAACCCAACAGAAAGAAAGAAAACATCACAAATTCAATCCTTACATCTTCGACAGCTTATGTGGGGCTGCTCCCGTGGCCTTGGCAACACGAAGAAGGGAAAGCTCCGCCTTGAGGTCCTTAAGCTGATTCAATAGTTCCGTTTTCGACTTCTGACGAAGCTCGTGGACCTTAATTCCTGCTGCAGGAACAAAAAAGAGATGCGTAAGGGATCACGAGTTAGTAAATCGAAGCGGAGAAGGGCTATAGTTAGGGATTGTAGAGAGTTTTTACCCATTTGGAATTCTATCGGCCGCGCGCGGAGTAATCTGCGAAATCGAGCCGACGCCGAGTGCCTCGCAAAGCTTATATATAGGGTCACTTAAACCCTAGAATAAAAACGATGGGAAAGTCTCATATTAATGCATACTTATAATTTATTATAATAATTATAAATATAAATGTTTTTGGAAAGTTTTTATGCAAAGTGTTAAAACACTTCAATAAAACAAAAGTTACAAATTCAATGTATTTCAAAGAAATATAAATCAACCTAATAATATCAAAATCATAACTCATATATATATATATATATATATTATTTATTCTTTTATTTCTAACTCTTCGTATATTATATTTTATATGATCTAATTTTATTTTAGATAATTATAATATGGATTTAATGACAAATAATCATATGATCTCAATTAGCATCTAATCAAACAAAAGATATATAAACTCTAACTACTATGCACAAAAAACACTAATTGTTCAATGTATATCTATATATAAAAGCATCATTACTCTCAAAACATCATCTCTCTATTAAAAACTGTTACATTACTTTTATGGGTATCCTGACTCTAAAAATAATAAAGATAATATATTTGAAAAATATTAGTTAGTATATTCCATGCTTCTCTATTATTAAATAATAGTGTTAGATATTTGGATATTTAATTAATTTTTTAACTATTATGTATATATAATTATCTCATTATATAAATATCATCTTATAAATACCCTTATCTTCATCTAAATCATTTATATAATATTATAAATGAATGACATGTAAATAAGATGTGTAACAATCATACTATATAAAAGTGTTATAAACCTATAAAGTAATCATAATTAAATTCATTTAAAATATAGATAAGTTTAATATTATTTTTACACCAAAATTATTATATTTATATGCTTAAACTTGAGATAAAAATTCTTGGAACAATTTCTTCATCTTTAAATTTTCATATAATGTCATGTATTAATATAAATTATTATATAATCTTATAATATTTTTCTTAATCTAAATAACTAAAGAATCCCCTCCATTGCTAATTCTATCATCAATATATCATAAGGTTCTATATATTGTACAATATGATCAACATTGTTTCATTACCTATTCAACTATTTGATTTAACCTCATCTCAATCTTTAACTAACATATAATACGATCAACCACATTATATAATACAATTCCTATGACTTCTAAGTATTTTGTAATTAAAGACTTTATTTAATCTCAAACAATTAGAGTAATATCAAATATTTATACAACAAAAATTTCATATTAATCCTAATGGCTTTTGTAACCAAATTTTAAGAATTATTTTTTAGTTTTGTCAAACATTTGTGTGAGTACTAGAAAAGTAATAATAATCACAAATAAATAAGAACATGTAAGAAAATATAAGAAGATTTTTAGGTGATTCAATCCAACTTAGATCTATATTCATCTTAGACCAAATGGTTAAGCTTCTACTACAAACCACTATTGTTATGTTGCAACCAGGTATGATCAACGTAAACAATTATCCATTCTTATTTTGCTACAACCAAGTTGGGTAGACCTAATATGATAACTCAAGTTTTTGTTATAGTCATGTGAGGGTCTATTTAACACAAATCCACTCAATTTTTTATCGTTACTATCCTCTTTCAAAAAAACATAACATAATTTATAGAAATATTACAATAATTGTTCAAAGTAAAACAACAAATTCCTATACAATTTACTCAAGAAAAATATATTATACAATGTCTAAAATAAAGTGGAAGCATGTTACCAATCAAAATGCATAGTTTTGCTAAATGTAAGATCAACACAAATTAGGCTCGAGATACAATAATGGCAATAGCAGAATAAGAATATTTTTCACTATGATGCATAATTCATAGTTCTTAAACTCCACTTTTAAAATTTTTTTACAATTGAGTCATTAGATTTTCTTAATCAAATTTACTCTTATTTATATTAACCAATAAGCTATATGTAAATAAAGAAGTTCTAATGTCTAAGCACCTATTCCCAAAATGATTGAACTAGTTATTATGCTCAATGTATATTAACCATATAGTTGCAATTATAAGATCATACAAGATGATATGTATTACACTCAAATTGTTTATACAACATGCCTATTTGATTAGTTTATTATATTGCATGACTAAACAAATCTAGTTAAGCAAAATTTTTTAGTTTATGAAAAAATATTGTATGATACAAGCTTTTATAGTACTGTACAATGTATAATATAATATGTTGTATGAAAAGCTTAAATTACTAATCAAGAATGATCATATTTATAGATAAATGAATTATATTAATATGACACAAATTTTCTCAATAAATGATTGTCTCAAACCAAACTCTTAAGTACATATTTTATTGGTATGGCATTAATATCATATTATATGATAAAAATCAATCCAAAATTTGTTTAGGTCCTAAAACATGTCTCATATGTTAGACTAATCATTATTGTATGAAGTATGTAACATTAACATACAGTAATACATATTTCATCTTAATTAACCTGAGCATATTAATACAACTGTGAGATTGTATGGGTATGACATATTCAACATTCGCAGATGAACATACTTATATGAGGGTAAAAACATACTTGTATATCAATTAAACTCAGACTTAATTGGATTATAATAATATCATAAGTGTATCATACAAGTATCACATATAGAGTATTCAACTTAACTAAGATCATATGCAGCTAATAATATGATTAATATTGTATGACCATGTAATTAAGAACAAACAAATGATCGTACAAATACAAACAAATATATCATACTTATATGACGATATCGTTTTATTACTTACCATTTTTTACTGAATCATACTATAAGAAATATGATATTATACTATTTAAAGCTCTAATATTTCACACTTACACACAAACATCTTGAGTAGCCTTTTATTTTATTAGTATTATAAGAATATAATACTAATATGAACAATATAATTTATGCAAATCTCTTAGGATCACACTCAACTAATGCACTGTTTGAAGCTATATAATATAGATCATATTGTATGATAATTAAATCATTCAAGTATGAATATTACAAATGATGCATTTCTTAAATTATTTTGCAAATTATGAAAGTTGATTAATTTAGTATATTCAAACCTATATAATTAATATTCATTCTTGCATATATATATATATATATATATATATATATATATATATATATATATATATATATATATATATATATATATATATATATATATATATATATATATATATATATGCGTGCTTGCGTCCGTGCGTGTGTGTATATGTATATATAAAATACATGTTTTATAATCTCACAAATTCAACATGTATGAGCAGTATATCTTATGTGTCATATAAATTCTAATGATATTTTTACCAATTTCAAATAAAGTGCTAAAGATGAACTCTAAATGAAAAGCCACTCCATACGTGAAAAAGTAGCTATCATGATTTGTAAGGTGAGCTAAGAATAAACAAAACCATCAAGGCTCCTTAACATGTCTTCACTTATGGATTGTTCTATGAACACTTGATCAATGTCTCTATTTGATTATATTTATTTGATTTTGATATACATGATAAAAAAAATACTTAAAAAAATATTAATAATAATAACACAATGATTTTGTTATTATCAAATAAATAGTTCAATGACCAAATAGTAAAACACAAATAACCTCCAATTCATTCTAAACTAATTCCAATAATTAAGATTTATGTCACACTTAGATTTTAGTAATTTTTTTAAATCCCTAGATGCAACAAATCTTATATATAGTCAATGCGCATGACTAGCTATCCCTTCACTCTCTATGTCTGATATTCAAATTGAGAGTTGTCATCTTCTAATTTGATCATCATGCTTATGGTACACCATCAAATATAAACCATGCCACTTTACCAAATTGTTACTCAATTTATTTAGGTTTGATTTATCCTCGATTGGATTAAATTATCAATAAAGTTATACATAACTATATGCTTAAATCATAATATCTACAAACTAGTCCATCATAAGAGATAATATAAGATATAATATCAAAGTTTAATAAATAATAAAAATTTGATACAACCTGACGTCCACCAAATACAATATCAAAGTCATAAAAAAGCATAACTGTCACTAAAACAAAGATGCAAGTATCTGATGTATGGTTAGATGCTCAACAAGAAAGCACTAAAGCTCTAGCTCTTAAGCAAGCTCTTATCTCTCTGAACCTATATATAAAAATGAGACAAGTGAACTGAAGCTTAATGGAGAATTCTTAAGTCATATTATAAAAATAGACATGCATTGAAAAAATATTATATCAAATTTGTATAATTAAAATATATTCAACATCTTGATCATTGATATCATTATAATATTATGTAATTAATTAAATGCTCAGTATCTTACTAGTGATTACTACTCCTTTCATTCAAATAAAATCATGATAAGTTTTGACTCTCTCAATCATGATATAATCTATCACTGATCTTTGGCTCTACCAATCACTTGGCTATTCCATCTTAGGCTTTTGGATTCTTAATAACATGTGACACTCCCACTCAAATACTCTAACACCTCCAATATTCCCTACGAGACTTAATGTGTCATAATCCTTGATATGGCTCAATGTGAAACTATCCCTTAATGGGGCTTAATAAGAAAATGTCCCTTCTTGCGACATAATATGAACCTATCTTCTTGTGGGGCTTAATATGAAATTGTTCCTTCATGGGTTTTAATATGTATGTGGCACTAAGTCACACTTAGAAGTTTTTACTGCTTGATCTACGCTCCCTTTATAAGCTCAATTAATTACATGAAATATTTATCTTCTTATCTTGTGGGAGTCCTAATAATTAATTTATCAATTACTTAGATTGAGGTTTTATACTTTTGCTTTGCATCTTAAATCTTATCATCATCAAGATTATTATATTTATCACATTGACATTATTCCAACCCACTATTCAAATTATTAAGATTATTTTGTTATGTGAGATTAATTCTAAGATTTCCTTCAAACACTAATAAGATTCTATGATACTCTAAGGTTTTTTTAAACCCTAATCTAATATCTAAGATACCCAACCATGTTTAGATATTATACAAATAATTAGTATTTGTACTTAACTTTATATAAAATCCTCTCTAAGATCATCTTGTCTTTCTAGGCTACCCATGAGCTCTCACTCAAGTTCTTATTCTTAGTTTTTAACCTTAGGTGTATTTTACAATATATGGCTAATTTTTACAAGACTGATTTCACATAAATTTTATTGGTGACTAGCGCATTGTAAGTAAACTTGAGCCATTATGCCCACCTAAAAGTTTCTCCTAGGTCATGTACATCCCTTAAACTATCATCGAAGATGTCAACTTATAGCTTAAGAGACTAAACAAGGTTAATTTCTTACTCAATAAACTAAACAATATCATAAGGTTAATATACTCCTTGACATAGCTTATTATAATTATAAGACCAAAATTAAGCCCCTCAACCTTCATCCAAGAGTTTAACCAAGAGCTTCACTAACTCAAGGCCTTATTCATAGCATACATAATGACTCACCAAGTGCTAGTGTTCTTAGTTGAAACTTAAGTCCTTCCTTTAAGATTTTCTTAATCATAAACCAAGACTTAAAGTCTAAACTAAAGTTAGACTTGCTTCTCTTACATTTACCCAAAATCTAAAATAACAAATACCCATTTTCTTATGTTAACTAAGTCTTACATATCTGAAGCACAACTTTTTAAGGTTCACCCAAGAGTCTGTAATTAAATTAACCTCATCTAAGGATTAATCATAAGACCATAATATTAACTATCAATTTTAGCATATCCTTAACCTTAAGCACAGTTAGCTAAGACCCCCTACCCATCCATTCTTGTAAGCCTAATAATTATCTCAACTAACATAGCTTTTTTCCAAGACAAAAAATTGAGCCCTTCCAAGCTTCTCATCTAGAAACTAATAATTACAACTCACTTTAGAAGCCACTTAGGTCCACTTGAGATTTAAGTTGAGCCTCTCATGACTTAACCAAGCCATGTTACAAGCTTCCCAAGCATAATTGAGGTAAGAGAATACTTGGTTGCCATAAGTCTCTAGGGTTTAACAAAGTTTTTAAATTGTATGCAAATGTTCATGGTCTTGTCTAAAGTTTTAATTATTTAAGAATAATTTTTATCAATTTCTTTATTCAAATTTCATGTTTATATATATATGTTCTCACTATGTCATGGCATTCAAATTGGAATTTAAAGTATTCATGTTTAAAATGAGATGTCTCATAATAATCATGGTGTATTTCTTAGCATAATCTAAGGGGTCAATGTGTGTAAGCATAGAATCTAAATACCACATGACATGAGATCTTGGCAAAAATAGTAAGCAATAAATTGCTAATACAAAATTTTGGTTCAAGGCTTTCCACCATACAAAATATATAAAGACTTTGATTTTCTCTACAACATGGATTGATGTATAATTTTCAAGCATTACCTTATAACCAACCATCAAAATTGCATGCTCAAACTAAATTGAAGCTTTAGCATTCACAAATATGTGTGCATGTTAATATATTTTACAATAAAATTCTCAATTTGCAAGTGAAATCATGAGATCAATAAGAGATCTTAACTCTAGCAATTATATAACCATGATTTAACAAGATCTTCAAGTAAGAAATATATATTAAACATCTTAAGCTTACTAGCAAGGTACTTTAACACATGGCATGGTTTTATCATCTTCTCTTTTAAGATTTGATTTCATGAGAGTGTATCTTAACAAAACTTAACATGTTCATGGCCACAAATCTTAACATGCATGCTTTATAAAATTAGCTGATTGCATTACCTAGATAATATCTACAATTAATTGTATAATCTCAATTTTCATCTTACCTTTTAGCACCTACAGTGAACTTATTTAAGAATGAGTTTTTTCTGATTCAAATTTTGATGTCTCTTCCTCCACATGCTCAATGACTAACCTCCTATCCTTAACTCATCTTAATTATAGTCCCCATGACTAAAGTTCTTAAAATCTTTATTAAAGCCACATGAAAATGGTTTATATAGAACTTTTAACCCACTTTATTCAATCAATTTGATTAGGTTTAATTCTTCACTAGGCATCCTTTCAAATTCATGAGGTTTTATTTTCAACTTAAGAAAATCAAGGTTATCTTTTCAATTTTTTTTCTTAAAAAATCATGATTATTCTTTCAAATTTTCTTAAGAAAACTAATATTATCCTTCCAACTTTACCTTAAAAAATCATGATTATCTTTTCAAATTTTCTTAAGAAAATCAAAATTATTTTTTCAAATTCTCTTAAGAAACTATGATTATCTTTTCAAATTCTCTTAAGAACTAAGATTACCCTATTCAATTTTCTTAAAAAACTATCCATTCTCATCAACTGGGTCAATTACAACTCAAAAAGAGGAAAATGCCTCATGTATGCATGGCTAGGGACTAAGCTCCAAAGCCCTTTCTTAAATTTTATGCATTCAAGGCAAAAATTCAAGTTTCATTTTTCTTAACTTGTTTGCCTATTAGGATTCCTTAATTGTAGAATGTATCATACCACATAAACATCTTAACTCATGGTTTTAGGTCGACCAACACGCAAGCTTAACTTATATTTGTAATTTATTATTCTTATCATATGCATAATTAACTTAATTAATTAAATTTATAATTATTTTATTAATAAAATCAAGAGAGAATAATTATCATAATAAACTAATCAAATGAGTGGTGTAATAATATAACATCTACTATATATGAAACTAAATATGTTTCTAATTTATTTATATTTGTTTATAAATTTTTAAAAATTTATGATTTTTTTAAGAATTATTTTTAATTTTTTTTAAAAAAATCATAAATTAGAAAGAAGATGTAAGACATCTCAAAAGAATGATATGAGAGAAAAAATTTAGTAAAAAATTGAAGACATCAAATTGATGAATATTTGATTTTTGTAAAAATAAAAAAATGATATAAAATTTATAAAAATTATTTACAAATTTCAAAAAAATACTAAAGCTTTATAAAAATATTAAATAGACTTGAAATAAATAAGCATTCATTAAGGCTTAAAACTTATTGAAACATGCTTAAAAAAATCATCTTGATAAAATGGAGATGAAACAACCCTAGATTCATAAGCTAAAATTGACTTAAAAGAAATTACTAAATAAATAGTTTTCAAGGTTTTAAGTTTAAAAAATTATTACAAATACTAAATATTACTAACAAACTTTTAAAGATCAAATTGATAAAAAAATACAAAAAATATCATAATTTTTTTAAATTTTGATTTTAACATGAATTTAAACTAAACTACTAAATCTTTAACCTAAACCTACACCTAAAATTGGTAGAAGAATGATAGGTGCTCCTTGAAAAGACATGACCATTTAAGGGAGAGAAGAAAGCTTGGAATGCAAAAGGATTTGGAAAGGGAAATCACGATTGAGGATTAGAGGAAATGGAAGGAGTTGACTATCAAGAGATTTCTATAACTAAATCTTTTACATATCATATTTTATCATTCTATACATATATAACTAAACAAACAAATTAGTACAAGTCACTTATGCTAACTTTCTTGTGTGAACCATTTCCAATCTTTGTCTCTCGAAATAATACATCACCATTATTACTCATTTTCTCATTCTCATATCTATCAATTGAGATCAAAACATCAAAGCAAACTGATGACATTCTCTTCTACATCACATAGATTAATTATAGCTTACTTTAATTCAGTAGAAATACCTGGTTTCAGCAATGTGATGAACAGATCAAAACAGAACTTTCAATAGCATAGACGTTCTGAGACCTTTTCTCCAAACCCTAATGTTTGAAGTAAAGCCAATGTATTGAAACCTGATCACACTTTGAGATAGAAGAAAGGTTCAATATTCAAACATTTACACAATTGAACGTTCACCAAAGCTTTGTTTGCAGAACACGGTGAACTGGGAACACAATAAGCATTTTGAATATTCAAAGTGAATCATATGTAACTTGATATTTGAGAGGTGAGACAAACAAAAATATTATAATTATAATTATTGAAAAATAGTTATTGGTGATGGATTACCACATGGGAATGCAGCTAGTGATCAAGTCTTAGTTACCGATGTAGAAATGGTGGCAATCACAACTCCCAGCCACTGATGTCCTCGCTCGAGTAACCGGCATATGGGCTGCCGATGTCCGAATCGAGCTTAGCCAAATCTGCTGCTGAGTAGAAATTTTGCCCCGTTGTGGATGCAACTGATTCTGGGGATTCGGTTCCTTTGGCTCTCGGTGTGATGTTGGAATTTGCAGCTGTGGATGCAATCCTCAGCAGCTTATTCTCAGATGAGATGTCCCTCTCCATGGCATTCTTGATGTCCAGTTTAGGCCTTTCTATCAATCCGAACTCCTTTCTTGCCTTCTCAATGGATTCAAATAATTCTTCAATCTGGGGATCGTTTCTCCTGGAGAAGAAAGCAAGAAAGACACAATTAGATGAGAGAAGCAGGATATGCAATGCAGTTCTGCAACAAAAGATGCAAACCTGGAGATGCCATCTCGTTCAGCATAGAACAGTTCTTTCGTGTGGTCAACAACAATCAGAGCTGTTATAACCTGAGAAGATAAAGAGGGGTTCAAAAACAATCAAAGCAACCAAGTATGCCCAAAATATATTATCAAACATGGCTTTCAATACAAGCAAAATGCAAACTTGTGAATTCTGGGAGAATATAAAACCAAGTACTGACTATGGTTAGATGAACCATCAAGCAACTTACAAAACAATTAAGAATGAACTTGCATGCCTACAGATGAGTTATGATCTGCAATTTGATATTGTAAATTGACAAGAGAAGATTCATATAGCTAACCCATGATAGTTGTATGAACTTTTTGTTATTGTACTCTTTCACCTTTGATGATCTCTTTCGATAGGAGTCAAACTAGTTTGGATCCCCAATGTAAGTTTTAAACAAAGCTGACAAAACCATTGGTTTGTCAATAAAATAGACCAAGTTCCATTGGATTGCAACACATTTTCATCAACTAAGCCCTTTTAACTTGGTTTCGCCAATAATTGTAGAGATCAATTGATACAACTGGAGTGACAAGATCAACAATTACCACAAAGTTTTTATATGTTACAAATATATAGCTTCAAAAATAATAAAGATTGAATCTTCACGAAACAAGAATTCTTATTTGATATCAAACTATTTCAATAAAGCGAACTTGAACAACAGCTAACAGAATCCCTAAACAGCAAATAGCTGGATTGGATGGAATTGAGATGGAGTCTACACCCACAATTTTGAGGGATGATGTCACAAGTAATTCCTGGAGCAGTTGTGTTAACTATCTTGGCAAATTTTTCGTAGCATAAGGCAATGAAAAATTTATTTCTGTAGCCTACATCTTGGTCTTTGCTAAAAAATATCTTCCATGAAGACTCTTTCTAATTTGGTAATTAAGTGATAAAGATCAAAGCTACCACAGCGTTAATCCCACCCTCTCTTCTGCTCTAACTCTTTCCCATGCCCTCTAATTTAAATGCCAAATCTCCAATACAATTTTCATAAAGGGGATGCCTCATAATCGATAGATATATGGATGTATTTCACATATAAATCAATACACTTCAGTCAGTTATTATCTGTTTGCCCTAACTTTGCATGTTAAAAAAACCTCCTTTATCAAATATGTTGCAGCATCTAAATGCAAAATTTTCTACTTCCAATAGTTAAATATCACTAGTAAACTAGTTATATTCTGAAACTGTATCTACAAGCATCTCCTCTATCATTATAAGCATGACTTGTATAAATACTTGATCTTTAAAGCAGAGAGCTAAAATATATTAAGGAGCTACAGGTTTTACCCATTTATTAACACTAACAAGATAATAAAAGTGCATATGCATACTAATCGTATATGGATATTTCATATCATACATATACATCTAGATATATTCTTCAGCAAATTAAAGCCCAGTATCAAGCTAAGTTCGTAGAGCATTTATTCGAAGTACCTTTTCAGAATCATTTCCTTAAATATATGTTTAAGAATTCACTATCATGGTCTTCGATTAGTGAACAATAAAATATATTAACAAAAATCTAGTAAAGAAAAACTTAATACCTTTCTTTCAACTTGCAAATATTCCTCTACAAGGATTTTGAGCCGATTTGTTTCTTGCAACACTGTACCATAAGCATTCGGCAGATCATCTTTCCTACAAGAGGATCACTGTGAGAACTCTCCCTTTATTTAGCTCTTTTTGATAAGTTGAACATTTCTGTAGATGATTAGAGTACCTTGAGTCGAAATTCTTTATGTTGTCAAGGAGCGTCTTCAGAAGATTCACAGAAACTTCAAGCTCCTTCTGAAACAAAAGAAAAGAAACGTTGTATGGACAGTTTCCTTGGTTGCATTTGTGCTTATAGAAAGTTGTTTAGTGAGTACTCACAAACATGCATTCAAGCAGGCATGCTTAAAAAAATAGATATATACAGTACCATAATCTTAAAGCAAATAATCCATAATGCCTATGCATGTGCTTTATAACAAAACAAAGAAGCCATCACAATTTTCGCTTGTTAATTGTTCAGTTTTAGCATTTAACAGCAAAATGTTGGAGAAGCATCAGTACCTTGCATGCCAGCAGATGATGCTTGGTTAGCTTCACAAATGAAGTTCCATAGTTCTCCAACTCAAGACTTCACAATGGAAATGCACATTTAATGGAACTCTGAAGTTAATACAGAGAAAAATCTTCTTCGTGTTAAGTAAAAAACAATGAATGGTTGGCCATTCATGTCAAGAATACCTACTTCGTTTGCTTCTCTGCTTGGTCCACAAATGCAGACTGTAGGCGCCAGGTATCTTCCAAGAAACTAATCCATGTGTAAACTATATGTGCTTCTACTTTACATGAAGCAACTGATTTTAAAAGCTCATCCTCCTTTGTGTTGACGAGAAGACATTTGCATAGGATTTAACATTTAGCTTAACATAGCAGCATTGAAAGTAGTTCAGGGAAGCAACCAACCTTTGCTTTCAGGTGCAAGATGATCTGATTGCTTGCTTCATCAAAGTGGTTTCTCTCTTCCCTGTGCTTATGAAGGCGCACAAGAGACGCTTTCAAAGAGATATTTACCTAAATCACTGATTCATTTTAATTCCTTTTAAATAAGATAGTAACGAACTAAAGTAATCTAAGCATAAAAGAAGTAAACGCCCTCCAACAGAGTACGTATGAACCACAATAGAAAAAAAAATTATTCATTCACTTCATACAAAATAAAATTTTTCAAGTATTGCAGACAGACAGAAGCAAAAAAACGAACTGTATAGCTGAAGTAGACCTCAAATGTGTAAGCTCAAAGTAGCCAACTATGTCAGGGAGGTAGATAAAATATAAAACCTTCCTATTTGAGATGCAAATTCCACTGATGCTCTAACTTTTACAAACTTTAACCTAGAATTTATCTGAGCTGCTTTGTGCAAGAAAGCTTCTACCTATGATCATTGATGTGCAATTCCTCATGCTGACCATGCTGGTAAAAGATTGGTTCCTTCATTCACGGTTTTCACCAATAAGTAGATTTAAGGTTTTCCTTTTTCTAAATTGTTCATTATAGCTGGAGATCATCTTAGTGCTTTCGAAATCCATAGCTACACTCTGCCAGTCAATGTTCGAGCCTTCAAATTAACCAACCATCACTTTAATCAAACCAAAATCATGATCCAAAAACCTAACTCAATCATTGTACCCAATCTGATACAAAGCAGCAGGGTTATAGATCAATAGTCATAAATACTCCCGGCTTATAAATTTTGAATTGCACATACAGATAGAAATAAGAACTGATTAAGCATGAGTTTACAAGTTTATTTCCCAAAGCCACTTGCCAGGCCTTTTTTTAATCTTAGTTTTCACCTATTGATGATGGTGAAATCCTCCGTTTCCCTTTTGACACCATAGCCCTTTTTAAGGTTCATGCTTAGCAAACCTAAACCATATTAATGTCCATCCCAAAGAATACTTTCATTTCGAGCTACTCATCTATTACAAGGCCCTTTCGGAACAGGATTTAACCGTTAACTAAACTCAACCTTCTAACATGTGTTAAATTAAACACACTTCAACCTCAGATTATTTAATCCCTCATTCTTTTGCTAACTCCATCCCTTATTTGATAGCTTGTATTTTAGCCACTCTTCATTATTTCATGTTGTCTCTTCAGCATGGTTCCTTGCTGATTTTGATTCAACAGGCTAAGGAATCTTTTTCTGTGCCTGGTTACCCCCTTATCTACTTCTCATTGTGCATCTAAAGTTTTTAAAAATTCAAACTTGAGCCCATCTATCCTTGGCTCAAGATTATACCAACAATCTTGATCTGATCCACAGTTTGGACAGCAAAGACACAATACAAGCTAAGCTTGTCTAACTGGATATCGGATCAAGCTTGATCTAAGCTAAAGTTGGCTTTTCTATTATTTTTTGATTTTTTAGTCAAATTCTTGACTATTAATAAACTTATAAATTTCAATTACATCAATTGTACCAATATATGCCACTATAATCCATAAATTTATTCTTTATGTCTAAATAAGCTTAAGTTGATTAATTAACAAAGAGATTATTCTGGTTGTACAAGCTACCAATCGAGCCATGTGCAAGATAGCTTACAAAAATAAAGTTAATTATAGCGATAAGAATTCTTCTAAAAAAGAAGTACTTGAAGATTAAGTCATGTAAAAAAATACTTGGGAGTAATGGAAAACCTAATCAGATAGACATCGAAGTTTGGTATAATTGGTCTTCACTCTAATTGATGGATACAAAACTGAATCATCCTTTCATGTCATCATTCTCATATCAAATAGTTGTAATTAAACTTTTGCCTTGATGCAATCAGATTTCTATAGAAAAGTTACAGATCTTATTCTTAACATTGCAATGCATCAAGAATCATGAAAAACTTATTCTGAATTAAAACTATGCCCATGATTGGAGATCACAGTCAATGAAATGAAGCATCAAAACTTAAGCATTAATAGTCCAATTTCACAAAGGAATAACCCAATTTGCAAACTAATGATTCTAATAACCAAAAACGAAGTTGATTAAGAAGAAATTCAAATTTTGAAATAGGGAATCAAGATCTTTTTCAAATTGGAGTTGTTACCAATTATTTAAGGATAGATCGGATTTGAATTTATCTCGTTTGATGGATATTTAAGGATTAGATGATGCTCATTAAAATCCTCTCATCATTAGATCTCTGCTTAAGAGCTTGAATAATTGTATCAACTTAATATGAAAAGAGAAAAGGGAAGGTGCTCAATAGTGTATTAAATAGGACTCCCAAAGGTTAGTCTTAACAGAGTGGCAACTAAAATTCGACAATCATGAAGCTCTCTAATCTAATGATCATCTAAATTCTCTTCCGTTTACAATTTATGGTATTACCCTTGCTTTTCTCCAAAGAAGGGTCATCAAAACTATCACTAGATGAAGCTTCATGCTAAATTTAAGAGTTTGTTTTCCTAGGCATGCCCAAGTTTGTTGCACTTGTAGGCTGAGCAAAACTTAAGTGGTAAATAATCCACAAAAGATGGCACTGCAGGACACGATGGTCCTATTGGAGAAACATACAAAAAACAAACCCTCCCACTCCACTTGTAGAAAACATCCATAAAAATCTCTAACCCAAACTCCAAGCTCTAGTGATTTATTGTCGCTAACTTCAATTTGCACACACGTGAGAAATTCTTTCCACGTAAGCTATAGCGAATTTTTCATCAATGACAATTGTAGCATTGTTAATGTCCCAATAATACAAGAAAACTTGGCCTATCTCATCCATAACAAAATTGAAGTGTAAAGCCAATCACAAAGGAGTAAATTTAGGACTCCATAAGTGCAATCCAAAGGTTTGATTGGCAACAATACATGGTCTATTCTTAAGTATCTCGTTTTTGTCTTCAATTTTGTTGAAATTGGCACAAAAAGCAATCAATCTCACTCAAGATGTCTAAACCCATCAAGGTAGTTCCACTATTTATGGAGCTCAACTGACAAAAATAATATGATAAAAAAGTCTACCAACCAACACATTCTCAAACTTAAACCAAACTTGACTAATATCCTCTACATCCAACATCACAACCCCATCAAGAAGATGATCCCAACCAAATAAGTTAATCTTCAAGACATCAATAATTGATTTATTTGACTTTGTGAAGCAGGCTAGAAATTCACATTCATGCCCCTCAACTTAACAACCTCCATGTCAAGCATGACAACTTCCATCCAACAAGGAGCTACAAGAGGTTCCATTTCATTGCAAAAAAAGCTCCTCCCAAAGGTTGCATAACTTATGAGCATCCAAACTAATGTTGTCCTTCACATTACTTCTACTTACATTTATGCACAAAAAAAAAAAAAACTTAAACATCTCGAGGCATGAAGTGGTTATTGTTGAATTACTAATATTTCTCTCTATTTTCTATATAAGTCTCAACTCAACAAAATTGACTCATTCATCAAATGTCTCTTCTGCATTGTAACCTTTATATTTCTTGTTGCCATACCTCTTGCATCTACATTCATAAGAACATATTAAGCATCTTCATCTTTCTCAAGATCACCAAACTCACCCATTGCCTTTGATGCCAACTTTTCATTCTTCATGCTCAACATGCTTGACTCATTAATTTCCTAATCTAAATGAGGTTGATCCATCACCCTTTACTTGAATCCCAATTGTATCTTGCTCCATAAAATCATAGTTAGATCTCTTATCCTTTGCTATTAGCACAATCATAAACCACCTAATTCGCAAAAAAGTAACTCATATCAATTACAACAAAGGAACAACATACATGACAATGGGAAAACCCACCTGCCTCCTTAGATTCCCTTCATTCCCCTCAAAACCTCACCAAGCTGCCTTCTTCCTCCCATTTGGCAAGAATCCCCAAAGACCCATCAACACCAACGTAATAACCAAAACTATTGTTGGGTTTGATGGACAGCTTTGATATCATGAGGCCAACAACCACAACTGCCTTTCTTCTCCTTTCATTCTCGAAATAGTAGGTCATCCTTATCTCCCTCTTCTTGTTTTCCATAGGCAACCTAGATTGGAGCCAAAGCAGCCATCATTATAATTGTCACCTACCATCCTCCCCTTTCCAAGCAATACTTACCACATTCGGCTTAAAAAGAACTTATTAGTTACTGTATCAAATGTTAAGTGTTGCCACCAACATCATCCCTAGTGTTGCCATAACCATCTTCTCTCCTCGACAAAATGTGCATCTTCCCTCTCCACACCCAGTTCTTTTCCTCCTCATATTTCTTTCAATGCTTCTCAACATTACAACTTCAGTCTTCTATATTATAACTCGATCTTTTGATAAAAAAAATTGAACTATAAAATACAATGCTTCATAATTTAATCACATATAGCCTAATTTGTTGAAGTGATATTTTGATCATATAAAGTTGAAATAGTTTAACTCATAAATCCTTCATTCAAGTTTAAGCCAAAAATAATGAAGTTTGCTTGTAGTATCCAATGCTAATGATGCTTGAAGAATCAGTGCTTCTAATTCATATTGTATCCTAACTTGAATTATCTAAAGTAGGAAGTTCTCCCCACTCGCCAATGTAAGTATTCTTTTTCTAAACTTACTTTTGGAAAACTCTTTTAATTTTTGTTTTGTATTATATAAATATTAAATATATGCATTACTCAAACTTGGGGTAACTAATAATTTAACAAATTCAATAATGAGCTAAATTTGTTCTATATATGTTAATTTTTCAATTGGCATAGAGTCTACATTTAAACGATTCATGTTATTATTAGTTCAAGTGACCTTGTAGATCTTTGAGAAGCTTGAATCTAAATTAAGTATCTTGAACAAGAGATTTTTTGTTAGAGGATGAGCATATTCTTTGTTGTTAAAGGATCTCCTTTGAAACTTGTAATAAATTTATTCAAATTTACTAATTCATGCATATTAATACATTATCAAAATGGCTTTTAATGTCTCGATCTCTATTGATGTTATGACAATGTAGCTTTAGTTTTATTCTATTTGATGAATTTATATTAATGTTGCATGGTTCCAACAGTAAGTTGGAGTTAATGTATACACTATTTACTAATTGTTCATGCAATTTTACGTTATGAGATTATCTATATATAACATTATAATCATTATTGTTATTAATATTAGTATAATAATTCATGCAAGTTAACTAATAAATATTGTCATTGATAGCAGATCTATTGTAAATTTATATATTTGTTGTTGTTTTATACCTAACATAATTTGACATGTGTCTGACATATTTTAATGGACTCCAATTAGTAAACAAATACTTGTCAATTGACTTCTAGATTAAGTACCATGTCTAACTTTTCAAACTTGATGTCCAATCTGTGAGTGAGCTTGAGACCCACCTCAACTTAATAGATTTCAACCTTTACTAGCTATTGACCTATCTTTATTGACTAGGTCAACCAAGAAAGTTTTATTATTTTATGTTGAACTTTAGAAACAATGCCTTTTTTGCTAAAGATAAGCATATTACCTTTAGGTACAACAAACATCGTTGAACATGCTTGTCAACATCATTACAAGGATGAGTTGCACCTATGTCCCATATTCCCACAAATGAATCAACACTGTCTAATTGATCTTACATAGCTTTATAAACATGTTACCTTTCCATCAATATTATGTCCATTATCAACTTATACAAATGGAAGATGTTTTCATGTTTAGTGATATCAATGCCCCATCAAAGATAACCTATATCATATGAATAAAGTGATAACTACATGGTATCTTCTTTCTCTAGACCCCTCTCTCCAAACCTTAGCCTCTTTGCTAGTTCAAGTTTTCCTCCCTCACAAATACTCAGATGCCTCCACATTGTTTATTCTCTCATTCAAAATCCTTAGGTAAAGCTTAGCACCTAATTAACTTAAGCATCATAGACAATCCATAAGGGAACGCCTATATAAGATCTTTTGGGAGAATTTATGGCTATCCAATTGCACTATAAAGACTAAGTATTTACAACATCATCATAAAAAAAATCTATGGCATTTTTAGCATTAACATGCATGATGCATGATGTGATGGTTCTGGTAGTACACTTAATGTGTTTGACTAGCTTGGTTGATGGGCCCATAAGATGTTGACTCATCCCATTTAAGATGGCAATGATCACATTCACATTTTCAATTTATAGTAGCCATGACATACTAACATGAGTGGTATTATGAGTTAATAAAAAGGATGATGGCTAATATGAGTAGATTTATGTGAATGCAACACATTATGAATATTTGATTATTAGCATTTCAAAAGGAAATATAGTTGTACACACTTCTTTAGTTATTACGATGATAATTTATTTATTATAGTTGATCAGGATTGTGTGATCATATACAAATCATTGCTTTGTAATTAATTTTATTTAAGCAATCTTAGTAAGCATGTTCATGTCCTAATGACTTGTTCATGCTTTAAGAGTACATAATACTAAAGGTTTGCTTTACAAAATTGCTATTATTATGTACATTTTAGATAAATCTTGATTGATTGGTTGATTGTCATCATAGAAGCAACTACAATGTGATTTCCATTAGAATGAGTATTTCAATATTTTATTATGTTACTTTTTTATCACATTGCCTGAAGAACTTGCTTTTAATGAAGCGTGTAATGACATTTTCAGTTTAAGCATAAGTTATTCCCATTTTATCAATATTATATTGCTTATCTTTTGCAAAAGATGAAGATTAGATTTACTTCAAAAATTTACCTTATGAGATGTGCATGTTTTCTTTTATGACATAAAGCCACATTACTTGATATTGACCATCAACTTATACACTATGAACTGAGGTTTAAGGTTTTTCATCATACCCAGGTTAGGATTTTTTGCTTTACGATTTCAGAGTATGAGATAGAATGTTGCATATGTTCATTGAGAATCATTGTCTATTGGTCAAATTAACAATTAGGTAAATTAAGTTCAAACTACCAGCCATTCAAAACCATTAATGACATATGTCATCACTTTAAACACATATTACAAAGTACAAATTTTTCAAAAGGTCATTTGAGTAACCTTGAAGATGTATAAACATCTATGTTACTAGCACAGACAAGGAAGTTCACATTCCTATCCTTTCTTCAAGTATGTCCTTAGCATGGTCAATTAAAACAATGTGCCATCAATACTTCTATAAGAAAAACAAAATCAATCAACGATGTTGGAACTAGATAGGAAAGTTCAACAGCATAGATTTTCATTTGTCCTTGTACCGCCATTTTAACATATGCCAAAGTGATGTTGATATTAGATTTCAAAACGTTAGGGACCAAATAAGTCAAGTTGGTTGTTGAGCCCAATGGTCTAGTAAATCTAAGCCGATTCAATCTGCCTTAATTGGAAAACCAAAATAGTTACAGTCCATCTTGACAAATGGAACTGAAAGTCAAACAAATCAACACTATCTAACAAGCCTGAGAGTCAACAAATCAATATACCATGCTCCTTGTGAAGCGACACGATGCCTAGCGTCTGAGATCACTCAGTTCTCGATTCCTCTCCTGCAGCCTGCTCCATTTCAGAGAAATGGAATTCTAGAAGCCTTCATGATATAAGTTACCTATATTCTTGATGCTGGGATCCCCTTCCAAATTGGATTAATGTTGTCAGTTCAATGAAGCACAGCAGGTTAGCGTGAACAGGGCTGTCACGAGGGATCACTTGTGCAGCTCATTCATGTTTTTGACAAACTGACTCATACACTTGTGACCACTATTGTGGAGACCAGATAGGCTTGGGAAGCTCTTGTGATGATCGGCCCGAGTGGATATTGCAGGAGTGCTTAGCACGACTAGGACTGGCCACAGGGCAAATTCATGCAGATAATTGCCAGCATTTTGATTTCTTTCAAAAGCTATAGAGTTAGCCATGTATCTAGAAATGTTAAAAGCACCATGAATGTTAGAAGATGCAATGATCATTGATGACGTCCAGTGCAAATGAGATTGTTACTTTTGCTTGATTTTTGCACTATCCTCAAAGTTTTATGCTTGGTTATATATTCCACTTCTAAAATATGGCCAATGTCATCTCTTAGGGAAACAAAAAGCGACCACATAGTTGTTTTATCCCATGTATTTTGTAAATGTGATCAGCAACTAAATTATGCTTGAAGCTGTACCTTATTTAGTTCAGCTTCAAGATCATCCTTTTGCTTCTCAAGTTCAGAAATCTCCGCAATCAAACCCTGATAATATACAACAAGAATATCCAAAGATTTCAGCTAAGTGAACATAGCAATAAGTGACTATAATATCCAAATAGTATTACAGAGACCATAAATATTCAATCAAGTAAATCGATAGGATTGAATATCAAAATCAAAGGTGCAAAGTACACACTGACCCAGTATATGGCACGGCATTCTTATTCACGGCATATCATGACATAAATATTGAACCAGGTAAAGAAGTTTGAAAACACAGAGAACCTCAGATAGTGATCATGCATATGCGGCTCATATGAATGCAATTAAGTGTTCAAAATCAAATTTCGTTAGGATTTGGATGGAATGGTCTGTTCTAATTTTTACAAAAAGCAATATTAGAGTCAAATTATCAAGAAGCAAGGCCAGATAATCATGCAGAAACCTGAGTATGAAACCTGATGAAAGAATCAAAAGGGATTCGGATTCATTTGATAAAGCTTTTTCTCCTGGTTTGCAGTACAAAATTTACTATTGGTAGTATGCCACTAAAGCACATTATAGCAAGCGCCATGTTAAATCCTTGATCGCTCATGAAATGCATTTGTTGACTAATTTGAACAGCTTTGTGGCAGAGATTTGATTTATTTCAGGAAACACAATACAAATTAAAACAAATGCATTAACTAACAAAGTTGAGCAGTTCTTCACAAAAACAATGTTGAACATATGAACAGACAAAAACAAAATTTTAGGTAGCAACTCACTGGACTTTGGTATAGAAATTAACCTTTCAGTTTCAAAAAACTCTAATACTTACAAAAACTGATTCATGATCTGCTTTGCAACGCTTGTCCCAGAAATAGGGATAAGGCATCACCAAAAAAATGTGGAACCAAAAGTGGAAGGCTATAACGAAAATATGTAAGATAATCATACCACCAAAACAGAAGAACAACCAAAGCATTTGAAAAAGAAAGTTACTAATGCGAAATTCAGTGTGAAGAAAATAAAAAAGTAGAAATGTATGCACAAAAGCAAGAATGCACATGATTTATCTAGAACTGAAACTACCTTTTCAGTTTCACTGACTTCAGTGGCTTTTGCCACACGAAAGTTAAGAGCTTCCTCTAGCTGATGCCTGCTTTGAATATGCAGGAAAAGAATTAGTTGGCATAGTCACAACTAAAAAAAAAAACAAAAACTTTAATCATTGAATAAACATTAACTAGCTAATAAATTATAAACCATATCCAGCATTGCAAGTCAATGCCTTTGGAAATGCTTGTAACAAGCTGCACAATACAGACAACTACTGACTAAATGTACGGAAGAAAACATACAGACTACAAAGAAGTGAATAGGCCAATTTTTCACATAATACTACAATAATTGTTAAAGTATCCTAAGTCAATACTAAGCCCCTAAGTAAAAAAGATAATTCAGAAAAGTATGAACATGCTACAAAAACTTGCGGGGAATGAATGCAGGATTCATGGACTTATATAAGAGACATTGCATTTAGTACAGCAGATAGCATTCCAATACAAATTTGATTTTGGTGAAAGTATATTAAATCCAAGAAACAGAGAACTTCATGAAAAAGATAATGGAATTAAAGGAAGGCGATCACAGTCTTGAAAAGAATTTTATAATCACTTACACACTAGCACTTCAGATGCTCTCACACCAGAAAACTATGCTATGGATGGGATACTAAATAATTTTTGTCAAACTGTTTCTCCACAAATATATTCCTAGCATCTATGCTAATTAAAAAAACAAAGAGTTTCTCAGCAACAAGCAGAGTTAATAGTGAATGTGACTACAATAATGCATTGCAAAATTATACTACTTGGAAGCATAAGAGGAACCAATTTAACTCTTCTTGTATTTCATTAACTCAACCAATGAGATATTTAAAATCTACTGATGCACAGATGCAAAGTATTGGTTAATACAAAAAGAAGCATGACTTGCTGAGAAGTACACTAAGCTAAAAAGCAACTTGATGTTACAAATTTCCTGCATGCAGAAGGTCTAAGGAAGGGTCAAAGTCGAGAGGTCTAATATACACACCCCAACCATGTATTTTGTATGTTATATTTGCAACTAAAACCCACAAAGTCCAAGTTGCATGATATAAACTTTGTTTGAATATATTTTGATTCCACGAAGATAGACATAGGGACATAAAGAGCAAGTTGGGATATACCAAATATCTGAAGTCCTTTTTTTTTTTTTTTTAAATACTATACATTTTATTGCATATTGGAAGCTTATAGCTAACATAAGTTGTCACATCAAGTAATATTAGAAAGAGCCATAGGAGAGAAGCTCCTCCATAACTGCAGGCCTTGATCACATCTGAGAGCCAACAATTGAAATGATGAGAGAGCACATGCTCGAGTCCTATGAATGGACTGAGCATACCATACCAATTACAGGAGAGATGGGCCTCACAAAAATATCCATGAAGATAATCAGTCAAAGATGCTGTCCAATGCAATGTTGAGATGCATCATGATAATCTGATACCAACTCAGGAGGATTGTATTGTACGATACAATGAACCCTACAATATGCTAACACTAAAAGGGAATAACCAAAAATGATGGATACATTGATGAAAGATACTTGGCACTTTAGAGATAATGACATACTGTATAAAAGTGTGCTTCGTAACATAGGAATAGCACGTGAGAAGAAACTATTGATAGACAATTCCGATATAGATGTCAGACATAGCCAATGAAACTAATTGTGATGAGCTTCATCAGCCTTAACTGATTGATGGCATATAAGATAGAAGTACATATAAAATGCATTGTTGGTGTGATAATAGACCATACATGTTTGACACGACTATGCATTCTAGTGTACAATTACGATGATGATCAAAGATGAATAGTAAATAAAACTCATCATACAATGGTGTATGTCATATCAATACAATGTATACGCAACGAATGTTGGACATGTCTAATCAATGATGCCAAATAGAAGTATATATACAAGCTGACGATCTGATAGCGGGACGTATATGTCCAACTCAAAAACGTATGAAAGCATATTGGTATGAAGATGATCAATGAAAAATAGTAAAATAGACTTATCCTCTAATGGTCTTTATCGTACGTTGTCGATGGGTAAATAGTGGGGTGTCGATTGATGGAAGGAAAACAACTCGTACCGGATGTAGTCCTTAAAAATTATCAAAACACACTAATACAAATGCATTTTTGGTATGCCATACCTAATATGCTTGAGATATTGCTACTGTAGAGTATGTCTAACAGAATTCAGTGGTCAAGTATCTCTTCAATTACAGCACTACATCATAAGATAATGTTAGAGCTTTTCATTTAAGTCATAATGTAGTCATTTCATCATTTATAATTAATAAAAACTTATTTGTACATAGAGATCCACTGAATGCTAGTTTAATGTCAATCTTCAACTCTCTTGTCTAGTTTATTGACTGGCTATGATAGTGTAGTTCCTCATGCTTGAAGCTGAAAATGGACATTGAATTTCTTTTGGCACTCGAAATCACAAATTTATCAGATTAACCATTCAAGACCATTTGTTACCAACATGCAGCTTCATAATCCCACACTTGACTTCTGCTGGCAATTGGGAGGAAACTACAACATGGTGATTGTTTTGTGTACTGGCCTTCGAAGCATTCCTCCTCAAAGACCAAATAATGCCACCAATTGGCTTTTACTACAAAAGCCATCATTCTTATCTTGTTATCATCTCAAACAATATCTCAGTTCAAGGTTCATTTTTACCAAAAAAAAAAAAAAAAAGGAAAACGTGACAACTGATATGCACGTATGGATCTAACAGCTCAGTATTAACAATGAGGATCCGTTTGCTATTTTTCCAATATACTGAAATGCAGAGAGTAAACAAGAATCAGTAGCTTGCAAAACATTCTGACAACAAATAGTCATCGTTGAAATTGTGTTATTCAAAAAGCTACCAATTTTGTATCACAAACAATTCTCATTCACTGTAGATCTAAAAAGCTGTTAGCAAGTCACATTCTAATTCCATTATAAAATATTTTACTATATAAATAAAGTTGGTAATGGTACCCATCAATAAAGCAGCACATGTAAACCAACATTTTTAACAAAAATTAGCACTCTAAAAGGGAAGAAAAACAGAATGAATATGAATATATGAGCAAAACAAAAAATAAACTAAGAAAGAAAATATATCGGAATGAAACCTTTGATCTGAAATACGTGTTTCAGCCTTTGATGACGAGTTTGCAAGTGATTCTGCTAAAACTTTTAATTTGCCAACCTATATGATTAATGCAGTAAAAATATTAGCAAATTTTGTAGAAAGTACAAAGTTGATTGACACAATAGGGAGTGAGATATAGACATGAAGGGGCACAGAACTACCAACTGAACTTATTCCATAAAAGATTTTTGCTTGAGCATGAGGATCATACACAACTAATAAACATACTATTTTCTATCATTCATTTGATCCCAAAAAAGCTGCAAGACTAAAAACTAGCTCTCCAAAAGCAACAAAAAAAAATGAAGAATGATGCTCCTTCACTTTTTCCTTCTTTATTTAGGGGGTGATGTGGGAGTTGTGCTGAGGCTGTATAATTTCATTTGATAGTTTTAATTGCTGGTACTTATTTAAGAGCTTGGTATGCTTACAACAAGGAAATCAATATAAAGTTCTTCATTCAAGTTAATCACATCATCAAAGACAACTTTGTGCTAACCAATACAAAACACAAGTTTGCAAAAACAAGATAGACAAGGAAAACAAATAAGAAACTTGGCATGCCTTCTCACTGTGAGTTTCCAGGGTATCACCGTTTTTAACAGTTTTCTTCTTTAGTAGCAATTCTTCCAATCTAGAGCATAGTTGAACTTCTTCAAGTGCTTCTTCTAAAGCCTAAGGATCATAATCATGTTAACAATAAGTGACCTCTTAAAATTAGTATGACAAAACAAGACCATTAAATCAAGATAAAAGAACGTAGAAGTCCATAAACAGTAAGCCACAATATGAACTCCATGATATTGCTAATTTAGCCACTAATCTACCAAAGGTTAAGAAAATTATTTTAGACAACAGTAATTTCCAAATGAACATGCAAAAGTTTGGTCCAAAATCCAGCCTCATTAGCACTTAACACAACCAGGCTCAATTCTTGAATGAGTATCCAACCAAGAGTACCCAACCCCACAGAGTTCTTCAATATTAGGTTGATCCCAACTGGTATTATTTATTGAGGCTCAACAAGTCTGTGTGTAATATTTTCAATTGTATCTAAATGCAATTCAATTTTAGCCTTTAGTCAGATAGTCTACAATGAAACATGAAGAAAAACATTAAACCATCAAGAAAAAAATAACTATTATTTAGCCACATAAAAAAAAGTAGAACTTCTACAAAACCTTTCATTCTTTTATTACTTTTGTATTGCACACAATTGATATAGAAAGATGCAGCCATACACAATAAGTGTTGAATTGACAAGAAAAATGACAACAATACCTAATGTGACCATGTCAAAGTTAAAATTGTAATGGGATATTGAAGAAACACTATATAACAACAATCTGAGTGACGAAACTTCTATTTTCTACAAATTATGCACATAGTTGAATTTGCTTATCCAGCTTAACTTGAAATTGGAAATCATGAATCTCAACGTTATGAACAAGAAGACAGGAAATACGAAATATACACTTTTGAGTTCCCCTTAAAGAACCATGCTTAATTTTAAAAACACTAATTAGTAGTTAAAATTGATGATAATAAGTAATAGTTTACAGTATTTTCAAAATTTTTAATAGAATTCAAACAAGGATAGTAGAAGCTTAGGGTTGCATATAAAATGAATGAAAAGTGATAAATAAGAAAGTACAATCTACAACATAACGTCAGCAGAGCATGTGTACAGACTGAAATTATTAGTACCTCTATAGTAGCTGAAGTAAGTTTTCCGGACGTGCTCTGGGAACCTTCATCCGAAGAAACATTTAAGGCTTCCATGCCGTAGATCTTTTGCCAAAGGGTTGAGACTTCAGCATCTATTCTGAAAAGAACAAATGAAAAATCAACACTGCTATAAGAATTCAATGAATCATTAATCAGATAAAGTTTGTCTTTGGTCCTCAACTTCTTGTCTATGATCTTAACGAACCACTCATGTCTTACACCTTTTTATAACAATTTAATTTATACCTACCGTAGATAATCATTTAGCATATAGCAAGAACAACCATAACAACTTAAAATTCCACGGAGCATGAAGATCTTGCGTGACTAAAAGAAGGGACACATTGCTCACTGTTACTCATACGAAAAAAAATTACCAGGTTTCAATTTGGGATCAAACGTGTGGGAAAATTTTCAATCTGGTGTTTAGGAAAGTCAAAAACAGTTTGATTTTATTATTTCATTCCAATTACCTTTAAAATAAACTTAGAGCAATCAATAGTAAGAATGACTATACAATAAAAAATGTTATTCGTTAAATGAAGCAGAGCCCAGCCATTCATGCACCACCATGCAAAAGCACATGTTCTTGCCAGACATGCTCAGTTCTGCAGTATGTGGACGAGCCAGTAAGAAACCATTGCCTTCCATCCAGTTCTTCCTCCAAAGGTATGTAATTCAATTACTGATAGCATTGTGAAAACCACCTATGTTGAAGTTCTATGCCTCTTCATCGACATCATACGATTATAGAAGATCTATTTAACATAAAAAATGGGTTAGCTCTAATCTGTTGTAGACAATGAAGCAGCAGAGATAGTCAATTGACTACCCTCTTCTTCTCCATCAAAGAAGATCCCAGATATACCTAAAAACTATGTGACCAACTCAAACTGAAATCTTTCATCCCTTGACAATATCTGAAATAACTTTAGCAATAATGCAAATATTTCAGTGTTATCATTCATGTCCCTTACATGGGCAAATGTAAATCAAGAATTAGGACTTTATGAAGCATGAAACACAAGATATGTGGGCATAGAAATGACAGAAACTAACATTAGACAGAATAAGGCATAAAAATCAAAAGTAAAAAAAAAATAAAACTTTCAATAATTTTTTAGTTTTCTGTTAGGATTGAATCTCCAAAATGCAAATCAAGGCAGCTGTTTTTAAAATAAATAAGTATGCTAGTTCGGGAATAAATTTCATAACATTTTGCAGTCCTTTAGTTGGTCATGCATGAAGATCAGAATTTTATAAATTGATGAACCCAAAATCATGAAAGTATATTCGCTAATTATTATATCAAAAATAAGCTATAACCATATAGTATTAAATACACTGGATCAGGTTAGATTTTTTTTGGAAATTAGATTTTCAGGTTTCGATTTTTTTTTTTAAAATGTAATATTTAACCAAACAAGTTCCCAACAACATTAAATAAACAAAAATGATATCTTTCTGAGGTTGATATCTATTGAGATCATAATGAGGTATCATTTCCTGCTATTTCTAATGTTATAAGTCAATGATTATGATTTTGATTCTTAGGATTCCAAGATTAAGAACAAACCATAACAGGAAAATTATTTTTTACAGCATGACTGAAGCCTCTCTGTGTATCTACACGTACATAGTCCTTCTATTTGATAATCAAAAAAACAAAGTCATTGACCCTATTCTCCATAACGGGAAGTGGTAGCATGCCAAATTTCACAAAACTCTATAAAAATTTAATCATGCATCAAACACTTAAAGATTAAAAAACGGGATGTATAACTTGTAAATTTCAGAGTGCAGATCTTTTAAAAAATTGAAATTCCATTAGCACATATACTATAACTTCTAAGCAAGTTCAATGGTTTGACTTTTTAAATATTTTATAGAAATGTTAGCTACTATTAATAGGCACTGTATTGGGTAGATCACTACTGCTTTGATTAATGTTCAAATAAGAATACAAAGCTAAACATATTAATAATAGGATTCATACAAGTTAATATATTAATAATAGGATCCATGCATGTGTGATTAGCTTCTATGTGATTTGACAAACATTGTTATTCGATTGATGGAAAGCATAATAATAGGAATCATGCAAGTTGGATAAAATAGAAGATTAATTCTGATGTGTAGTGCGATTAAAACATCCTACTTAAAATTAAAAGCAATTCTTACAAGATTGTAGTAAGACTAACAACAATTTACAATTGAATGTCTATGGAGTCCCAACTGGATGGAGACAAACCAGTATTTCAACATTAATAAGTATGAGAACCAGTAAATATAATAAAAACGTGAATGCTGGCATGAAAATGCAACTTTGTCAAATAACCTTGCTAAATCAGCATTTAGTTTGAGTCCAGAAACGGCACATTGAGCAAACTGAAGCAACTCTTCACGCTTCACCTGCAAGAATCCAATATAAAATATTAGTTTTCCCACCATGAGGTTGGGAACAATTTTCATGTGGCATCTGATAAAGAAAGGAAATAATGACAATGTTTCAAAAGAAATAAGGGCAATGTAAAAAAGGGTAGAGATGGAATGAATGTTATGTTGTTTGATAATAAACCAAATATATATATAATTCATTCAAGCAAATACAAAATTGGCTCACACAAGTAGTTAATAGAAAAATAATTTATCCATAACCAATTCATATTCACTTAAAAGTTGCATTTCCTTGAGAGATACCATAGGCTATGTTTATCAATGAGAAGGTCACCACTAAGAAGAATAACGGAATCCCGCATGTCAAAAGCTTAGCATTGCAAATTGAGGAATCAGGCAAAAGCAACAAACCATCTGAAAGCAATGCAGTCAACATGGACCAACTTCTCATTAACTATGGACCCTCTAAAAGCAGCAGCACTAATACGTTGTCATAAACACGTACAAAAACTTGTAATTGTGTGCATTAAATATGGACCCTCTAAAAGCAACAGCACTAATACATTGTCATAAACACGTACAAAAACTTGTAATTATGTGCATACACCTACAGGCATAAACAAAAAAGGTTTGGTCAAATTCCAAAGCTGTTCAACTCTATTCTAGCTTGGCCAAAATTCGAATGTGATTCAAACAAACTAGGCTCATAATCATTTTTGTTTCATGCCCAAACCTATCAATAAGTAATCCTCATTCTTCAATAGCCATATCGAAAGAGAAATATCGGTCTAATATTGTAGTAATATTATAATTTCTAAAGGGAAAGTTTTGAATGACAAACCTAATTCCTTCTAGGTGAAGTTGACTATATAAATCCTTTAATGATATAGTATTTCATTAACTAACAACTTTTTCTTAAGACTCATGTATGCCAAACCATTATTGATAATCATCTGTCACATCAAAATTGACTTTTTTTTGGGTAATGATCATAAAATCACACAACAAAAACAAAAAAATGCTCCAACAACAAAAAAGAAAAATATGTTAAACAAGAAAAAAGAAAGGCAAAGCACTTACGTTGGACAACTAGGAAATGAACAATACATTGGGCCAGAATGATTTTTATCCTAATTTTATGCAAGGAAATTTTAACAAGCAACATAAAAATATCATCTTCCTTCTGTTCGTTAAAAACTGAGAAGCCTTTGGGTCAATTGCAAAATGTTTCCTAGTTAAATTAATGCTCAAGAGACATCTATGAGGATTGACAACAATTTATAAGAAATGACGACACAAAAGTGACTATGTCAAAGGAACGTCATCAAGAGTAACATGCAAAAAATGTAGCGATTAATGAAAGAACCTTTTAAAGACTTTATGGATGACATGAAAAACTGTTAGCATCATGATTTCCTTTTTTTTTTTTTTTTTTTTTTTTTGCAAGAGCGCATCATGATAAATTTATATTCCCAGTAATTATGCATCTGATAAAGGATTTCCATTTTACATGACTTCAAGTAAAACAAATAATCAAAACCACATTATTTTTCATGTTTATTTGAACTACAGTACAAAAATGCCTAATAAAAAAGAATACTACAAAAATGTGGATTAAACTGATATGAAAAACCTATTGCGTGTCAGATGTAAAATTAACTCTTGATACTTTTGTATTTTGGGTCAAAGCAAGTATTGTCCCAGTTATAGCTGACAAAACTAAAGAATGGTAATACTACATAGTCCACTATAATTTGGAAAAAGGAAGAAGAATGACGCTGATGAAAAAAAAAAAACCAAACCCAGAAATCTAATATTGCTGATATGACATCAGCATTGTACCAAATATATTTTGCTAATTGATAATGCATTATAAATTTCTTTAAATGAAGAATACGTTGATCCACAACATAAGAATCATTTGATTTTACATATGCATGAATACCAAGACTTAGGAAAAAAATTTATAATGTTAATAGCACAGTAATAATAACAATTTCATTTAAAAAAATAAAGAAAAGAAAAGAACAAAATTTCAGAATCGTTGAAACCAAAATAAATCATCATTAAGAATTACAAAGCAAAAGCTGTACCAGAACTTCATCTTCATAATCTGTGAATGCTGCAGCAAGGTCTTGTATATTTCTTATAAGGGCATCGTGAACCTCCTTTCCTCCTGTCAAACAGAGTCTGCAAATGATTAAGCAAGAAACTCAGATATCAAACAGAACAGCAAAGCTTGAAAAACAATTGAAAGCAAGAAAGATCTTATCAATCTAACTTCCACATTGAAATGTTTTGGAATAACATGGCACAATAATAGTTGGATCTTGCTTGATTCAAGGATTGTTTTTAACAAGATGAAGAAAGATGTAGTATGATCAAACTGTAATGGGAGAGGAAATTTTTTCATAGTAGCCAACTGCTCAAATAATCTATTATAATCTGTAGCAAGGACATCAAAAACTGATTGGATATAAGTGGCTCTAATCTAGCAAGCACATCAAAAATCTTCTTTGTGAAGCAAGTGCTGGTTATATGGTCTAAACTGTGAAATCATATATGTTTTCTTGTATCCATGTGTATACCAAATAGCTCTTCATGAAATACTGAAATACTTCTCTTGTTTACAAAATACTTTCCTGACAAAAGGTTTCTAGGTACCACAAATTGTGATATTGGAATTTAAAGATGCCTATTCATATTAAAAAATTGCAGTAAATGCAAAAGAAAACCAACTAAAATGGATTGGACCTAAGTGGCATCTTCTTTGTGAAGCAAGAACTGGCTATCTATTCTAAGCTGTCAAATCAAATGGGTTGTGTTTCATCCCTCTGTTCACTAAATAGCTATTCATGAAATACTTATTTTCTTCTCTAATTTATAAAAAGTTGTACTGGAAGAAGATTTCTAGGTACCATGAATTGTCTGTCATTTTGGTGTTTAAAGATGTCTATCCATAATAAAAAAAATAGCAATAGAAGTGAAAGGGAACCAACTAAAGCTTGTTCCCATCAGACATCTACAATAATGCCATACAGTGGCCTAGTTATTTATCCAGAAAATACACAATTCTGGAAATTAAGCAGTTGCGTAATCATTGCTGCCCCAAATAGAAAACCATCAACTAACTGAAGTTTAGCTGACCATACTCATGTATAACCCATAAAAACAATGATGCACTCCTAGCATACGGCTGACTGAGATCCCCCGACTATCATCTGATTTGGTCTTTACCCATGAAGACGGAAATTTTGGTAGTTTGGTTCCACCCATTTGTCTTTGTGATATGATGGTCGTGTGAGCCATTTTATTTAGCCCATTTCCATAGTCAAATTAGAACTTAGGTGGACTTGGAGTAACAGCTTCCTGAATTGGGAGGGGGGGACATTCCCAGTAGAAACTACACCATATTCATCAAAATTTATGTAGGGGAATTCAAATCTTCATTAATGATCCATGGTATAGCACACTGATTGGGAATAACCTAGGAAAGGTCGCAAACTACATCACATCATCACCAACCGCACCGCAAAGTAATGGAGAACATAATCTACACCCTTTTCGACATTGCATTGGAGCACATCCTACCAAATTGATGATTTTCCTTCCATGAAGCACTATTTTAGGCCAGACAATGGTTAGGAGACAGGCAATGCCAAGTGTTGAGAGACTAACACCAGTCATGGAACCCCATGATAGAGAATTTCCTAACCACCTAATGGTTGTTTTTTCCATTTACATGGTTTTTTTTCATAAAGACCTTCAAGTTATTCTGGTCTCCTACTGGTTCATTTAGCATCAAGCCAATTCTCTTCTGAAAGCAATAAATCTCTGCTAAACTCAAACCCACAAAACAAGCTCCCGAAGATATCATCAACAGCCTACAATCTACTATGGTATTCAAATTGCCTCCAGGATATCCCATTGCTAAAGAAGAATGTTCTTTTTCATTGGTAAGTGGACATCAGTATTCATTAAGATGTAGAAGACAACCATTCATGACAATAACAATATAGCAGAGATCAAGTCCTGATGAATGTCTATGGTATACAAACCAACCTCTGAAGTGATTTGATATAATTGGAATAAAATTTGACATCTCAAAGTAATGCAATCCAAAAATATTTAGAGTAAGAGTTCGTGGATCAGGCAAACTAAGGCAAACTATGGTCCATGCTTCATTTTCCAAGAGCACTGCTTCCAACAAATTCCCAAACAACAAGATGGCAACTTTGCAAACTTCACAAGAAGTTAAGCCCATATTACTTTTTTGTTTGGCACAAGATTATTTGAAGCTAATCACATAAAGACATAGCATTGCAAGAAAATGATTTGAAATATAAACTTGGCCACCTTGCAATCAACATTCATGCTGTTAAGGTAGATTATATATTAATAAATACTACTGTCCGGTAAAAAAATCCAATCAAAGAACCTCTAAGATTGACTTCGAATGTAAGGTGACAAAAAGGAAACAAAAAGTTATATTAAGCAAATAGATACGCAAAAGAAGATGATAAGGAACTTAATAATGTTAAACAAGAATGACCTGAGTGTAGCACCTAATCCAATGTGGATAAATTCAATGCAAAGCAGACAAGACAGACCATGGAATAGTTAAAGCCTTAAGAGATAGTTACAACTAAACAGTGAGTAGCTTGTAGACTAATAGGTTCAATTAATATGAAAATTCAATTTACTGGTGAACATGCATCACTTACTGCACAAAGCATAAAGCAATATGAACAGCATTACACACAGCAGTTAACTTTGGTTTGCCTTCCTGTCAAAGCAATTCAAACCTACCCTGTTCTGCTCAAAAAAAAAAAAAAAAACAGATCCAACCTTCTACAATTTCCAGAAAACAAAAAGACTACAATCTGATTTAACTATAACTTTGGCAATACAGAACACATTCGATGTTATAAAGAATATAAAGTAGACTTTGCAGAACACTCCAAAACGAAGTGCGAAGACTCACCCAAAGATCTCCTGTAGTAATGAGACTTCCTCATCATTTGGTTCTTCTAGAATCTGAGTCAACAAAAAATTTAACCTGCGGTTAACTTCATGATCAGCAAGAACATTTTTCTAATTCATAGCAAAAAGAATTTTTTAGCATTGAATAACAAGATCATAAGTAATGGATAGCCAATAAAAAAGTAATATTACATGACCATACCATATGGCACATATTAGTTAAGTTGACAAATAAACCAGATTTCAGGTTGCTACCAAAAGTACATAACAAGAAAATCCAAAAGCAAAAAAAAAAAAAATTATATCAGTAAAATTGTAAGCAAAGAATAAAAAATAACTCTGGAGATCAATCAGAAAATTCACATTTTGTATGCAATTTAAAGAGAGGAAGGAATGAAGACTGTTACTGCAGCCAAAAGATATTCTTAATATCAGAAAATCCACTAAAAAAATGCAAAAGCTGAGAAATGTATTTCTTGCTAAAAAATCACCAAATTATCATAAAAACAATTTGCCAAATAAAAAGTATTAAAATTAAATGTAAAAAATACAATTGTAATGATTTCATTCTCCTAGCTTCTATTCACCCATTATTAAAAAAGTTGGAAAAATTGATGCCATATTATTACTGTCTAAACAATCAAGATTGTGACCTAAGTCCATAGGTCACCCTTCAACAAAAGTTTGCAAGATGAATTCTTCTCACATAAGAAAATCATCACTGAAGGCAGAATGCAACCAAAAGATCTTGCTAATATAATTTATGGAAGACAGCATTCCACTAAAGTTTGCCAGATGAATTCTTAAACAATTTTGCTAATATAATGAACAAAAGGATGCAGTTATCTAGCAAAGTATTATATGGTCCCCATACTTCCAGAAATATATAATTATTTACAATAAATAAACATGCTTAATAACTAATACAGGCAAATATATAGGGATGATTTCTTTTTTTTTTCCAAAAAGTGGAGGGTATAATTATAATGATTTGTGAATAAGAATTGGTTGCAAGAACTTCATAGCAACTCTCAAAATTGATAGTCACTCTCAAAATCTTTATCAAATGAGTCAAATAGACAGTTATAGATGAAATAAAACTTGAGATGCAAAAAAACTAGGATTTTATCTAGTTTAAAAGATAAATATTTTAAGGACTAAAACACAACACAGAAGCATTGAGGAGCACAGCACACAAAATTCCATGTGTCATACTGTCATGTGGCATGCTTTTAAGCATTTAGGTTGTAATGTTGGATATCCTTTTCTTATAATCTGTACTTGGAGTCATCCAGAGTCAACGCCTAGTAGTCTTGTTACCTCGATGTGAAATGGGAGCGCATCTAGAACCTTGAATTTCTGCCATCTCAGCAATGAAACATAAAAAAAATCTGATTGCCACTATGAATGGACCTACACTATAGGGATTTAAATAAATATATAGACACCCATGCCAAGCATGCAAGCCCATACCCTATCTGAGATCATCATTATACTTGGACATTTGTTAGTAACATCATAAGGAGCACCTCACTTTTAAGCGAGATTTGTTCATGAAATATTTTGACGATGAGGAGCTCTACAGATTTAAAAGTGCATAACTCAACACTATCCCTAAATGTACACATGGATCTTTACAAATCACTTAGCAAGCCCCACATCATATCTTATAGCCCCCTTATATAAACTATATGCAGTCCTTAAAGATATAAGCTATTTATTACAGTACAATAGATTGTTCAATATGTTTGTACCATCATTTAATGCATTACATTGGATGTATGACATATTCTAATGAGCCCAAGTTGCAACTGATGCCATTCTAGTACACTATTTGCAGCCTCATGCATCTATCCTTCTCTTAAAAAAATTGTGTTTCAGGTTATCATAGCATGAAGAAAATTCTTGATTTTGATCTAGGTGTATAAGTACCTCCTCATTCTCCTACAAGCCTCATTCTTAAGCTTAAACATGTCATGCTTTATTCATCGCTTATGTTTGAAATAATGAGCTAAGGTCTAGTCCAAATTTTGCTCAATTATAAATATTAACTTTGCTAAGATTTAGGGTAATTCTTGTGGATTGACATGGATTACTATGTTTTCTAATTAACTTTTTAAATGTGAAATCATGAATGGTACCCTACATTAGTTAACAGGCACCAATTAATTTCTTCCATCAACAATATCCTCTTTGTGTCAAAGCTTGATCATGCGTATGTCATCAAAATCTTGCATGCTTTGATCAAATTAGAAAACTATAGGAGACCTTGAGCAATGGTCACACTCATTGATGACTTTGCATTTAAACTCTAAAAGTTTTGTTGTGCACCATAATGGTAATAAGCGACTCACAAAATAAGATTGATCTTGAAGCCATCAAGGTTACTTTGTCAATTGTGCTAGGTGGTATCCAACTTTGCAAAAATTGTGCTCAATTGTCTAAGACGTACCAAAACTTTTATTGCATAAATAGTAGTGGGAAACCAAGTGACATAATCAACATCATGGCTCCTTAGCTCCTTGTATACAAAAACTTATTTTCTCATATTAGGTAGGTGTCAAAAAAAATGAAACAAAAATCTCTTAAAGAAGATAATTTTTTGCAAGCATTTGTTTAATAAATCCAATATACATGCATTCAAAAGAGATACACATAACAAAGTGTTGCTATCATATGTAATATTTACCAATCTTTATAATTGCATTTCATTGCTTTAAAACAAAAAAAAATACATTGTATCAAATTTAAAATCTATATATTTAGAATGTTTTTTAGTATCAATTAAAAAAGAATAGCCAAAAAAAAATTTGTTCTGACTCACCATAGACATTATCATGCCTTCAAGTGCTTGGCTTTGGAGAAATACTTCACGAAAGTTCAAAGGTTCACCGTCCAAGTCAGAATCGAAAAATAAAATCTTACAAAAACATGAAACAAAAAAAAATCAAATTGAAAGAGTAAGCATCTTGACTACATGACTAAATAAACTATGAACAAAAAATTGGTAATGTAAACATATGAAGCTTGCAACTAAACCTATATGTTTTTAAAAAATGCACAATGATCACTTAATAGACCAACAAGGTGTAAATCAATATTCATGGTATGTAAATTAGCACAAATATGAAAACAAAACTTCGAAGAGACTTCCTAACACATGATAATTAAATGAATTGATCCCCAAACCAATTGATCACTCTTGTTAGTTTAAAAGTAGAAATCTATAAGGCAACGCTCAACTAAAAAATAATTTCTAAATTCTTCTCTCAAATCATCTAAAAAGAATTTTACATAGATAAAAGGGATTTCTCTTGCCATTTGGCCTATAGCCTAAGCCTTTCTCTCTAATCCTCTGAATTAAACTCATAATTAAGCTTATTATTTTATTCACATGAAATGATCTCCTTCTCTTTTATACATGACTTTCATCATTACAAGTCACATGATACAAGCTATAAGGTTTTAGATATGTAGGGAATTAGTAAACCATCTATGAATTACATTAGGAGAAATAGAATAAAGATTCAATTGACGGACTATCTACATGGAACTTACAAGATTAGAACTCTTTTCTTTTGCACTCCTTTATCTTGCTTGATTTTTCTTTTCAAACAGGTATATAGAAAGATATTGAAGCACAAAAATGAGGTCAAGCTTGATTAATAGATGGATGCACTTACTCTCTCTTTTAAGATCAAAACCACTTAACCAAGTTTTGTAATAGAAACATGTTGGATCAAAATTCTTTTCATAATACAGGACAATATCTATTAGAGAACATTCTAGAATAAAATTATTCTAGTTAACCTCAAGAAAATTTTTTAATAATAAAAAGTGATGCTTCTGAAATAATAATACTTTATTTCTTCCTTAAAATTACTTCCTAACACACCATTTATAAACTAATTCGAAATTTGCATTTAAAGATTCATCTCACAAAACATGAACCTTCAAGAGTTATTCTTAGACAAACTTTATGAGCTAATTTTTTAAACATGAATGCCTTTTCTGGGAAGATTTTGGTCCCACCAAATAATCTATAAATGTGATCAAACCTATCATAATTTGTGCCATTAAGATGACTAGCTTCCATGTAGTCTTTAACATGAATGATCTCATATTCTAAAGATCACTACAACTCTCACAAATTGTTATTATACCTAGGTTTCCCACAATTTCCTTAATCATGGAGAGCTCCCACCATCCATTTGATAGTTGCAAACATCTTTTCCACGAGCAAGATTTGACTACTAGCCTAAAGCATGAACTTAGTGAGGTCAACATTGAGAACCATCACCCTTGGCAATCTTCAAACCATAAAGACATAGTACAATCTCCTTATCAAAAATATTTTCTACTTTTCCCAATCACATAAATGTGGGCTTGAAATTAATAAGGAGGTCCTCTTTCTTTTTGCTAAGTCATCTCCCTTTCTTATACTCTTACATTTTCTTTGCGCAAACATCTTGCTCCTGTGTTTTTCTTTCTTCTCAAGTAATTTTGAAAATACCAAGGTTTTAGAAATGTAGCCATTTTCTCAAAGAAGTTGAAGAATATGCATTAAAGATTAATGAATAGAGAATTTTTATGAACTATTAGTGTTAAAAATTGTCAAATTGCATTATGACCTACCAACCATCCTCTTATTATTTTCTTATTCTTCCTCTCACTTTTTTCCTTCTAATGGCAAGTAGAAATCATAAAAGAGGTAATAGAATGTAAATACCAACATAATAAATGAATGGGTCAACTGAAAATTCAAATGGAGAATTTATTATATGAAATTGTACATAGCAATTCATAAGAAGCTACTTCCATTATTAGAACTTTTGCAATTCAAAAAAAATCTTCAAAAAAGTTATAACGTTCCAGAAGTGCCCCAATCTTGATTAACGATCACACACAAAAAAAAATATTCTAAATCATTGCTATTGAATAGGATGATCATGTTGTGATATATCTTTTGATCTAATGTTTATGTTCTTTCTAACACAAATGATTTCCAATTTTCAATTCAATAGATAGTTCAAATAGCATGCCTAGATCAGCTTGGCATTCAGGGTCCAGAATACTAGTCATTACAGTATATGTTATCAATCAGCCATCTTGATGAGGATGATTTCAACACAAAAGTGCCAAATCACGTCTCCTCCATTGGAACAACATTTTCAAACATAGAATAACATGGTGTGTTCAAGGTCAATCAAATATGAAAAACTTGCATAGGTTTCTCTTTCCAAATGTAAGATAGATGCCCTCACCAAAGAAGAATTCTCTCGAGTCATCGTGGCCAAATTGGATAATTCGGTGGGCAGTGGTGCCAGCGAATTTCCACAGATCCTTTCGATTTCATTCAAAGCGAGAAGCCACCTCCTCAGCAGCTCAACCCGCTCTTGCCCCCTGCAGGAAACCGCAGCTTCCTCCAGTCGCCTCACAGTATATTTGAAGCTCCTATAGTTGAGATTCCCCTAAAAAGAAAGTACGAATAGTTCATAAAAAAAAAGGAAAGGAATAAACGCCGGAAAGCAGGAAGCATCGAACCAATAAATATACGCACGATACGACTCTGGATGATCCGAGCGCCCCCAGCGACGGCCTGTCCGGCTTGCTGAACGACGGAATCAGCGTAACCGCGGACCGTTCTGCCGAGGACCTTCTTTCCACTGACCTCAACGGCCCGGTTTACGGCTGTCTTCAGCCACGACATTGCCGTCGACCAGAATGAGAACCACTAGATATGGTTTGGGGATCACGAAAAGAAGGAAAGAGAGCTCGAATACAGATCGGCGATCACTGCGAGGAAGATCGCCAACCTCTCTCTCTCTCTCTCTCTCTCTCTCTCTCCCTTTCTCTCTCTCCTCCGAGGTACTTCAGGCAAGAAGAAGTCAGCGATGCTATACATGCCGGGGCCAGCCGCGCGAGGATCCCGGCGACCTCGTACGTGACCTGCTGCAGTTGCATCGGAGAGCACCGGGGTTCGTTGAACAAAGCTTGATCAACTCTTGAGACCAAAAATAATAATAATAATTAGTTATACAGAAACCTGCCGGCTCGAACAAAAAGCCACTTTCATTAAATTATATTTTCAAAAAATGTTTTCAGAAAATAATTTTTTAATTACAGACATTACAAAATAAATATTTTTTAACCTGTAATAACGATGAGTGTTTCATTTGACGTTATTTAAATATTAAAATTTTCATTAATTTAATATAACTTTTGATAAGTTATGCATATTTATAATTATCATATTTTTTTATTAAATTTGAATAAATTAACTTAAAAAAACGATTAAATAAGAATGAAGAGCCATTGTTAAAAAGTAAGGCTATAAAATTTATTAAAAAGATTTATTGTGCTTTAAAAGTATTCATATTTTTTTATACTTAATAACTTTATAAATAATATGAATATATTTATTAGAGAACTTATATTGATCTTTATGATGACAACTTATAGTTGTATAAAAACAATGTGATAAAAGACAAAAAAGAACCTTTAAAAAAACCATGATAATAAATTGTATAAGTTGATCCTATTTCATAAACTAATAATATTTGACTAATTTGGGTCAATCATGATCTAGTTTAACTATTATAATATTTTATTTTCAATATTTTTTATTTTAAATAATATCTAGATGTGTCATTAATAAAATGAATCTGTTATTTCATTGTAGATAGTCGAGTGTTAATAATTAATTGTTTATTATTATATTTATAGATATAATTTCATATATATTGATACACATCTTATTAAATAAAGTTTTAAAATGAATAACAATCTTTGCCTGATTTTAAGTTAATCTTATCTTAGCTCAATAATTTAAATATTTTAGTCAGACTTAATGGTCTACTCTTGAGTTCATTTTAGTAAATGAATCTTTTATCTTTTATCTTCTCAATTTCATTTTCTCTTCATCTGAACCATTTTATCATACTCTCTATCCTTTTTAACTCAAACAATTATCTCATTTCATCTCACTTCATTTGTATTATAATGCTTTCATTTCAACTCTCAAATATTATAACGATTATTATAACTTCTACACCCATACTATCTACCTATCAGTTCTACAAGCAGAGGACCTCACCTCTATTACTTGTCTGCATCATAGCCCGCCATAGTCTACAAGCCAGACCAAATCTTCCATTTTTGACTCTCGAGTATTATAACAGATCTCATCTGTGCTACTTGTCTCTGTCGTACCCCTGTTTGGCCATCAAGCCAAGTCCCATATAGAACAAACAATGTTATATCTTTCTTTTGTGTTTAAACTTTTAGTTGACACGATCTCTCTTCTTACACCACATCTAGCAACATGGAAAGAAGAGCAACACGAGCATTAAGAAACAAAGAACATTAGATGGAAGCTCGACTTCATTAACAAAATTAGCTCTTTTTCTTTTGTTACATTACAAAGAAGGGAGAATGAAAGTGTGCCTAACCTCTCTTGAAGAGCAACCAACAAGAAACAGAGGTGGTAATGAATCATTTACATATGAAGGCCCTCATTAGCTGAATGAAAAAATCAATATACAGGAAAAATAGCTCTTGAATGTTGGGCAAAAGAAACCATCAGCAATCTATGCTGGGTAATGGCATCTTCCAGTAGTTCCAGGAATTGAAGTCTTCCTGCATGAGTACAAACCCTAAAAAACTTAAGATCACAGGCCAAACTTCAGATCAAAACCTATCAATTACATGTGTCTTCATCAAGAGATGGAACAGTTTCATGGTCATCAATAAAGATCTACTTCCATTATGAAGCTGTTAGAAGAAAATTTGCAGAGCAAGTTGGAATTCATGAAGCTTAGATGAACAGTAGAGAAAGTAGAGTGCTGGCAATTTAAGGGTTAATGGATCGGTTGAAATGATCGATTTTCAATTAGGCAAGCTGAAAAACCGAATGAAACTTAATTTTGTCGAAAAATGATACCACAAAACCCAAATTTTGTTCAAGAAACTATATTAAATTAAAAAACAAAACGAATAATCAAAACAAGCATGATGTTTGGTTTTTCGATCGATTCAATTTTTTGGGTTGAGAAACAAAACCCAAAACCTAAAACCAAAAATATCAAATCTTCTAGGTCGATTCAATTTTGAAATTTAATTTTGTTAAAATGTAATACCAAAAAGGCCAAACTTTGAACAAGAACTATATTGAACGAAAAGACTGAAGACCACAACATAATCAAACAAACTAAAAACAAAATGAATAGAATGGAATGAATGTTGTTGGCATGTTTTGGTTTTCGATTTAAAGAGATTAATATACACCCTTATAGTCAAACAAGATATCTAATATAACCTCACAAGAGTATATTTGTTTTATAGGTGTGAGAAAGAGGAAGTAGAAGAGCAAGATTGAATCCACTTCCTTTGGTGTTTGGTCGTGCAAGGAAGCGAGAATTCGCTTCGAACATTGAAGCGACAAAGAGCATCTTCTCCCAAGGTAAATTTCAAGGAGAAAAGTGCTTCTCCTTCCCACTCACATGCAACCAAAGGGCAATTATAAAGAGTGACCTTGTTTCATCACATGTCAAAAGAACTCGAAAAGTTGTGGTCTTTCCTATTTTTAATACTTTCAAAGCCAAGCAAAAGCAACAAAAATTACTAAACCAAACAAGCACCTTTGGATGATAGTTTTTGCCATTAAAAATGGTCTAAAAAGATACGTATGAAACCTCCCACAAAGAAAAAGAAATATTTACAAAAAATCAATCGTTATTATAGAAAATTGAAATGCACAATTCAAGGATTTAACCCAAAAACAGACCTGCTCAACCAGTGAGGTTGGAGGGAACATGTCATTAACCAGTGTATGTAGTGAAGTATAAGACTTCACATCGATGCAATGGTTGATCGCAACTTCACCCTGTCGATTTTCAAGGTACAAATTAGAGGGATCATGAGACAAGATAAGAAAACGGCATTAATGGCAAAGAAACAAGGAGGGAAGAGCAGAAACCTTAGGGTTGATGATGAATATCTTTCCCTTGGGGATTCCTATTTTCTTGTAACTCAGCTCATCGGTGTCTCGGTTGCCAAAGCCAGCATAGAACGGGTTATAATCAGAAGGAAAAAGTGCTCGAATGTCCTGAAAAATTAACCAGAATAAAAAGTGAGGGGAAAAAACACATGAAGTTGCTTAATAAAGGAAAATGAATGATGGTTTATTTAAACAACAGAATGGTTACAAAGAAATCTAACACTAAAGAAGGACAAAAAAAAGATATTAGCTTGGTTGATAACCAATGTTGTCACTTTTGTATGTATCTCATATATGTAAAGGTGATAATACAATATGAATGCCCTTGTAATGGATCATACTTGAGATATCAACAAATCAGATAAGCAAAGAAAATCCAAACAAAGCATCACTGGTGATCACAATCTATCTACAATTTGAAAACCAATGGATGGCAAAACGCTTGTCATAGAAGAGCTAAAAAAAACTAAGTAGAGAACTTTTGTGGAAGGTCGTCTCAAGCTAAACACAATGGACAAAACCAGGGAGATCCAAAACAAAACAAGGTTAAAATAGGTTTAACAATCCAAATTTAGTTATCAGATGATTTGGCTTATAAGGTACATATTTGCATAGAATATGCAAAGTTATCCTAGTTTAGGCTGAATCAGCTATGGATGTCTCATGTCCATTTTGAAAGCCTTGTCTTAAGCATTTCAATAAACAAAAACAGATAGAAAGGAAATCTAGGGTATGTTTGATAGGTCATTTTGAAGTGTTTTTTTAATAGATGTGCTTGTCAAATGCAATCAAGGCTTTTTTCTGCATATTAAAAAACATTTTTTTCAATGCAAAAGAGCAAAAAATAAGATGAGAAAATGATAGTTTTATCCTCAAAAAATATCATTAAAAAAATCACTTAACTCATTTATTAAAAATCTAAAAATAATCAATTCTTTTAAATGCTCCTTAACAACACATCATCAGAAACACAAATTTTCAATAACACTTAAATATTATTTTCAAACCAAATAATTCAATAGTTAACTTAATATTCAATAATTGTTACATCAAACCTACCCTCAATAGCTATATGAAGCAATAGTAACTTTTTAAGTGAAGACAATAAAACCTAAGTGAAATTGAGGATATTAGAAAAATTACCTCTAAACACGCAATCTTAAACTCATGTGGTGCCCGACGGATTACTGAAATCACGAAAATAAACCAGATAAGATAACAGCATATACCCAATATAAAAATCATGAAAAGACGATGACCACTGAACCTTCCATTTCATGACATTCATATGCTTTTCAACCAGCCAAACCATAGAATGAATTATGTTAGGCAACATAACAATCCCAGAGAAGACTAAAAAAGCCTTAGCTTCTAAGAACAAAATCTCTAGAATATAGAGATAGTACTATGTTCAAACTCTAAACTGATGACAAAGAAGATTAAGGCTGCCTAATTATTTAACTACCTTCCCGATAAAGAGAAGGGAATAATCCATCCGGTGAAATCACAACAGGACCACTAGGTAGAGCTTTCCCATCCTGCAACAGTACAAAGCAATAAGTGAAATATTGTCTTTGATCATCAAGAATAGCATTTTAAATTCTGTACGAAGGGTGAAGAAACTCTAAATGCTCAACCATGTTGGAAGGTTATATTTCAGCTTAATTTTGCAGTAAAAAACAGAAACTGCGAAATCGGCTAATACAAGAAGGACGAGTCTTGTTAACTAACAGATCTCATCACAAAAACAAAGGAGTTAAACCCAAAAAGCATCTGTACCTGCTTAAGGTTCAGAAGAAAGCTTCTGGTGAAATATGCCTGCACAATGGCCCGTGCACTTAGGAAGAGGAGCTGATAGCCATTTTCCTAATCATAAAGTTAAATTACAATTCCATTCTTATAAGAAAACCATAAAAAAGCAGTACATCAAGCTATATCAATTAGTAGAAGTAACTTGTCAATGTATCTATAACAGGCAGGTCTAACAAATGTTATAAAGATAAAGAAAAATTTTAATCTTTCAATACCACATCAAAAGGCTAATTTACATCGTTATTTCTTTTTTCTTTCGGATGACCATTTGCATTGTTCTTCTCAAATCGATCACCCAAACACCACAGAACAGATCACAAGCTTACAATAAAAGTGGTTTACTATAGTTTTAAGGATCAAGAATCACTCGACATGTCCTTAGTATTCATTGTAACTAAAATCATAATTGTGCACAAATGCAATTCTCTGAGAAACAGTCGAGATTGATTGGACCAAGATCCGAAAAATAAATTTAAAATTGAGGCGCCATACAACAAATGAACTTCAGTCACCAGTAGATAAGATAGTTCAAAAAGAAAAAAGAAGAGAAATTAAAAACAAAAATAGAAGAACCACCAGAGGAAAATGCCAAGGATACGCCCAAAGAATTATTTGAACTTAAATGGATAGATTACTCATCCTACCCTGGTGAAGATTAGGATGAAGCAACAAGTCTAATAAGGTTTTGACTTAGAACTCTAATAAAAAATATAATCAAAATTGAATAAGTGCCATAAATTTGTTGGTTTAGGTTTATTTCTCCATAAGGATCATGTATCTAATCTCATTTTTGACAACATATTTAAAAAATTTCAAATCAAATTACCACATGGAAAAAAAAGAAATATAGCTGGGAGCAAGAAGGTAAGAAATAGCATCAGGCATATGAGCTTTTACGGATTAATTATAACTGCAGCTTGACTTTGTGCAAATCTAATAAAGTCGACCACAAATACCTTTATAGCTGAGAAAAGCCGTGCAACCCCAGACTGTGTCCAATCTTTTCCCACCAAAGGCATGACCTGACCAAGGACATCAGATCTAAAACAGAGAAACAAAGTTTGAAAAGCAGTTAATACACAAGCCATAAATTTCCTATAGCAGAAGGTTTAACATAACCTCAGAATGAAGATAATCTACAACAACTACACAAAATCCCAGTGTAGCAAAATGGATAAATGAAAACATAATTAATTTATCAAATAGCACAAAAGGCAATTAAATTACAATGACAGATCTATAATACAACATATGGTCGCTGCAATTTTTCTCCAGTTTATTTTTTATTCTATTTTATACTTTCCTTTCTTTTTCAATCTTCGTGACACAAGTAAATAACACTGCCTTCAAGAACTTGATATGAGAAGGCAAGGTGTTTGCTATTCACTAATATGTATGTTAACTGATTTGTGCTTCCATTTTATTAGCACATATACTTGCAAAGTCAAAAAGTAGTGAGAAAAGAGAGAATGAAGAGAGAGAAATTCACCATGGTATATGAAAGCATAATGATGAATAACACTGAGGCATTCTCACACTCTCTTTCTTAGTACAAGACTTGCTAATCTCAAGAGGTTCAAGAAAGCAAAGGTCAAACAGTCGTCCAGATAGCCTCACAAGAAAACCATTTCTAGATGTCCTTAGTAACTAAGGTGATAACACATGACATAACCATTTAAGCTTACAATAGTTTAGCAATTACAAGGATAAACTGTTGGATTGAGTGGTCTGCAAACAAACTAAGAAATATGGAACTTCAACTGTGCCCAGAGATCATTGTTTGGAATTAATAATCCTTGTTGTAAAACGGTGCTCAAGAGTTGCTAGCGGGAGATTAACCTAAAGACCATCAAGAATTAACCCATATGCTGCCAGCATGCCGCTTCTGATCCAGTTACCAAACAGAGAGCTATGTCGAAGAGTACTGCTAGCTATTTTGTAAATGCTAGGTGAACGATTGTAAGGCATGTAGCTTATAAAAAACATATTTATTATTTATGGAACAGTTAGTATAGTGCAAAACAATGAAAACAGCATATAGCAATTTAAAGGGAAATCATGTGAAGCCCATCAAATTTGGGACTCACATTAGGTTTCTCAACAATCTAAAACTAAGAAAATCACTAGAACTCATGTACGTCTGTTTCCATCAACCAATCAAACTAATTATACAGATCAGATCATGGCATTGAGGTGTAAGAACACACCAAATTGCATAAAGTACTCATAGGCCTTCCCACAAATTTGATCAGCCTACCAAGAAATTTGAATTCCTTTGCCTAGGATGAAAAATTTTCAAGCAAATTCAAGACATTTTGGGCTAATATGACATATATATCATAAAATCTAAAATTGGATCAAGTCCAATGGAGAATCAAGCACTCAAATCTACTTTGGGTATGACATTACTGTGTCAAGGACATAGTTTGGATCGAAATATCTTATCCAAAGCTTGAATAACACTGCCCAATTCAGGCTGAACAGGTATCCTCACTTGCGAGCAGTACAACGTGGCTGAAATTGCACATTCAGAACCTTTTAATAGTACTCTGACTTTTTAATGAGAATGGTCATATAAATTGTTTTCCAATACCATTAACATTAAGAAGTGCAAAGGTTCAGAAACCTAAAAGAAAAGACAAAGATCCTAGGCCGCAGCACACAGGTATAGGTGTCAACAACCTGAAGGAAAATGACAGTCAACAGTTTTGCTTACCTCCCACTAACACAAAACAAGAAGGAATTGGAGGGGCACACCAAGAGAGAGAGAGAATTACATACTGATGTTTAGCGAAACAAAATAGAGAGAGAATTACATACTAATGTTCAACAACTAGACCTTGGGATTCATAGCTTCATGCCTTTACCTAATCGTTTGAACAATATAGACATGAACTAATGACTAAGGATCAGCCTTTTCAAGTAAGGAGGAAGGTAATAACTAGCCTCAAGGCATAACATGGGGGTCTTAGGAAAGAAGTTTATTAACTCTCAAATCAAACTTGATAAGGAAAATTTAGAGGAATTGCAAGTCAACAAAGATTGAAATGTAGCACTCAAAGACCAACACTATGCCTCGAGAATCCCTTCCAACACTTATGGACATCTCCTTAAGCCTCAAGAACATCAATAAAAGAGGGCTATGGAGCAGCATGCATGATGCAAATGCAAGTCAAGCAAGTTTACACCTCCAAAGGGAGGATGTATCCATAGAAGATAACAATAGAAAAATAATAGCTTAATGACTCTAACCATTAAAGTGGTGTATATAACCTTGAGATAAATATGATCTCAAACAAAAGGCCTGGCAAGCCATTATAGCTCTCAAGAGGTGAAGGTCAAACCAAGAAAAAAATAGTCCCAATGAAAAATCACAACCTTCAAAGAATCAAAACTAGCTCCCAAGAAGTTTTACAACCCTCAAGTAAAGCTATAGTCTCAAAGATCAATATCCAACATCTATCATGTGGAAGCCTTGAGACGTAAAATGACCTAAAAACTCAATGGATATCCTAGAATTGGATGACACCTTGAACCTCGAATATTCAAATCAAATCAGGTCAAACTTTTTGGGCAAATTTACAACCTCTTCTAGTGGAGATTAGGAAGTGCAGAACTATGAGCCAATATCTAAGATATCTGGAAAGTATTATGTCTAAAATACAAAAGCCATTACAAGCTTTTTAGATAAGCAAAAATTTAGAGTTTGAATGAGTTAAACTAAAAATTCAACATTAATTTAAAATCACTAACAAGATTTTTAAGTGTAGTTAGCTTTCAAATTTGTGCCAACACAATTCTCAATACACATTTCTCATCATATTTTTCCAAAGACCCTTGATTTATGAAAGAGACATGAAAAAAAATAAGAAAGAAAAACAAAGAAAAATCCATCTAAATAATTCCATAATTTTGATTTTGAAATCAAGAGCTATTGCCACACTTTCTCACTAAAAGAGCAAGAGAAAGAGAGAGAGAGATAGAGAGAGACCCTTGAGGGAGTCAAACAATCTTATGGTCTAGTCACCTCTTCTCCACGTCATGGCTTCCCATTTTCTTTCATTTTGCTTGAGTGAGAGTTAGGTTCCACATCATTGACTATGGAAGAGAAAGAATCCAAAACAATTATCCAAAAAATCAGCAAGGGAATTTCACCACTTAAGATATCGATTGTATTCCAACCAGTGTCATAAATCCCACAACTACCCACTAATGCATGAGTTACAAAAAGCGAGCCACGAGCATCCAACTTGCTAATAAGCATCTCTTTATAGCCTCTAGATCCATTCTCAATGAGAAATTGCAATAAGTGCTCCTTTCTATAGGGCCGCTTTGGAAAACATACCCCATGGGGGCTCGGTCACATGGAATGGATCATCAAGTATGAGTTCCAAATCCTAATTACAAATAAGAATCGGGATTATATTTTCAAGCTTACCAAGAAGAACAATGTAACAGCTGTTGGAGATTCAAGGGACTAGAATCATCAAAAAGATAGACGAAGGATGCAAAGATCTTCTAATCGAAAGTACTCTATTGATCTTGATTGTCAAGTTTCCTTAACAAGAGTGTTAAAAGCGTGCCACAGAAGAGAGAAGGAAAAAGTCAATAGAGGTGAAGTAGCTAGCAATGTAAATGTCAAAGAGACAATCAAGCCAACAAGTAAAAGTTTCATCGATGTAATAGCAAGAGAGCCATATCAGGAGAGGCATCGAAGCCAGAAGAGTTAAGCCCAGAAGATGAATTCTTCTTTAAGTATAATTTTAATCAAAAAGGTAGTCAAACAAGAAAAAAGTCATGAGACATGAGCAAAAAAATGAGCCATATGAAACTAACAGACTGTGGTATCAAGCCATGTCAAGAGATCAAGGAAACCAAATCCAAAAGGATGAACTTGCCAAAGAGGGTGTGCATAATCCAAGAGGATATGTCCGAGTTACTGATATCTCCAAAAGGAAGAGCTCGACAAGAACCTAACAATCTCAATAGAAATAACACAAGCAAATTTACTAGAGCTAAAGATGTCTCAAACAAAGCTCAAAAGGCCCTTATCAACCTCTAGTTATTAAATCATCAAAATAGAAGACTCAACAATCATAGTCCTGAACAAAAAAAGAAATGCCTCTAAACAATCAATTCAGAATGTGAGTAACGATTAGTATAACTGGTTTTCCACATAACCGTTTGAAAGTATCCTAGAGGCTTTCTTAGAAACATATAAATGCCTCTAAACAATAGAGAAAAGACTAATACTTCATTTACTATTTGAAAAAAACTTTCACGACAATAATCTTACACTTGAAAAAAACTTTCATTATTTCATTGAGCTAAGTTGCATGCTACTCTTTAATTCTTTATTAAGCTTTATTGCATATCTTTCTATATTGTTATAGTGTGTTTTTTTGTTCAATTGTTCATTACTTATAAGAATTATTATATTGAGTTTTATTTGATTGGTTTGTCCCATTGTTGGAACCTTTATTTGATATTTATTTTATTGGTTTTATTAATCAGATCTTCGTAGATTTTTATCAAGCCAATATTGCAAGTTTTTACTAAGCCAATGTTACAGGCTTTTATTAAGCCAATGTTTAGCAGATTACTTAGCATTTGGCTAAAGATAGTTTGGATCGAACCACTTGAAATTCTTCATGTGCACTTATTTGTTTTGCAATACAATTAATTTTACAAAGTTCAACAATATTTCTTAAAATAAGTGTTATAATAGGAATTAAAATTTAAGAAAATAAAGTCTTCTATTGATATGCATTATCAAATAATTTGAGATAGTTTGAAATTTGTTTAAGTTTGTAATTTATACAATTCACCCCTTCTCTTGTGGACATCTTTTTCAAATAATTTATAACAATATCTACATATATAACATAGAAAACACTACTCAAAGAGGATACTAGATATTGTTTAGAGCGATCATACCATGCCTATTTTTCAATGTTATTTTGATTCCAACGACTATTTTAAGTTTTAAAGGGCAATAGGCCTTATTGGAAAGCAAAAGAAGAGATGTTTGACAGAGAAAAATTACTTATCCTCTGTGAATGTCGGTAACTAATAGAGTAATTGTTCTTAATTAGGATACTTAAGAGTGGGTATAGGTTAAAATAAGCCAAATCACTTGAAGTTCTTGTGTGATTTACTTTTTAATTGCTTAAAATTTAATTTATCATCATTGTAATTAATAAGTCTTACATTTGGGGTGAATAAACATGTTATATAATGAGAAGAATCCATAAAATAAAAAGAAAAGAACTAGAAAAAATAAACAAAAGAAGTGCACCACAAGCGCATTAAAGCCAAGTAATTTCACGACTCAAGATAATGTAGAGTGATGTAGTACAATCTAATATTTTATCTTATGATAAACTATGTTTCTTCCTTCGATGAGTTTATGATGAATTTGAAAAAACCTACGAAGAAATGCTTAATTATAAGAAAAAGATGCATTTTGCTTGAAAATATCATTCACAATCTTAACTTGTGAATATTAATGAAGATTTGTTTCTTTAGATAGTTTGAATTTGATGGAATAAAGAAAGCTTCTTTCAAAAATGTTTCTAGCATTGAATCTTTGAGTTTAGAAAACCCATTACTGAAACAAAAAATTAGAATTCGAAAAAGAAGCTATTCTTAAGCTTTTATTGAAAATAATTTAAACTATGTAAACGCTAAATCTACTAATTCATCCTCACTGCTACTTGCATGGTTCCCTCTTATCCTCATGTGAGCCATTTTTTTTTTGTTGCATAGAATGTAGCACGTGCAACCCCACAAATGACATATACAACACTCATGCATAATTATACATTATAAAATTATCATTCCCAATTTGATTATATTCCAATTGATTGTATTTTTAGGAAATCCAAATTTACTTCTGTTCCTTGAAGTTGGCTTCATGTGCCTATATCTATACACACACATCACAACACAACTATTGCATAATCTAAAATCATTTGGGTCCCTAAACATAAAACTTGGATAGTGTTGTAGATGTATCTAAAAAGCTAAAGAACTATAAAGACATAATTTGAATCCGTAAGCTTATATTCTCATTAACTCATCACTTTGCTGACCATTGTCAAAAGCAAGCTTGGATGAATTTAGCAATTTATGCCACCCAAAATCATTGTTAATATTGTTATTTCAATCCTAAACTATTTAAATTTAATTTGTATATTTATGTTATTAACAACTTTATAGTTATTTTTTTAGAACTAATTTTCTTAAACTTGCACAATACTTTTGCATTATAGACCTATATTATTTGTGAATAACACTTAAAAAGCATATAAAATCCACTCTTTTGCTAAGACTTGGAAGATCAAATTTGAATCCTTGAATCCTTGCATTATGTTAACGAAACATATTCTTAACTATAAAGGATAACTATGTATCGTGTTTGCTATTTCAATACTCTTTATGAGCCTAAGTTGCTAATCTTGGTGGTTCATTGTATTCTAGTTAACCTTGATTCAGATATTTAACATCCTAACAAATATTGATAACAAGCATTATCATACTATCACATGCAAGCACTTGATCATGAATCAAGACATTTCAAATGCTTTGAAAATTCCTTAGTATTTTCCTTCAATTATTTCATGTACAAGGCGAACTTCATGGCTTGACATATATTTGGATTTGAGATGAGAATTCATGTTCTACTGCCAAGTCTGCACCTTTACATTATTGTACTTGCTTCAAGAATTTACCAAGATAAGGATTCCAAGTGTTTATAAAACTAATAATCAAGATAGTGCTGCCACATAAAAATTTGAGTTGAAAATTGATTTTGGTTTGATTGTTGTGCTTCAGATGAATTTTGAGCCCATTGAAAGGAATCTTGGATGAATTTGGCATTTGTTTAGACTCATCTAAGTGGTTTGGTTATTCAATCCTCTATGTTAAATTGTTTCTCATTGGTCTTAATTTGCAATTGTGATTGATTTTTAGTAATATTTCATATGGAATGCATGAACTAATCTAAAGAAAATTGAATTATATATTTTGTCTCACCTTTAAGCATTAGCTTATTGTTCTTTAACTACTCAACTTGATTACTTAAGTAAATAAAGATGATTTTCCTTGCCCATGAACTATCTTCTATGACACTTATTTATGTCACTCGAGGGCCTGTAATCTCAAAAGTGTCATGGTTAAACTATGTTAGGTTATGACTTTGGTGCCTTATTTTGTCAGGGCTCTCCAACCTCTAGGAAACCCTATTTTTTCTGTTTGAGATATTTTTCTCATAGTCCTCTTTAAAGACAATGCACCGTTAGAGGCAATCTTGAGCATCCTCAAGGGTGACTGGAAGATAACAAGAGAACTAATTTTTGAAACTAAGATATAAGCCCTCAACCAAAGTTAACTATATTAACATAGGATTAATCAACTTTACTTCAAGAAAGGCATTATTGATAGCTTTGCAGACTCTCCCCTCTACCTGCATGATTTCAAAAACCTATAAAGGAAACTTATTTAGCCTTCTTAAGCTAGCAAAGATGATGAGATGGTTTGATAAAGGGAATCAAAATTTAATATAGAGGCAAGAGCAACTTCCAAAAATCAAACACCCAACAACATTCATTGACCTTTGGGCAACGATCTTGATATCTAGATCTAGAGATGATGGCCATGGTTGGTAGTTTTACTTCTTTAAAAATCTCTTATAAGATCTCATATAACAAAAGACAAATAGATCCTTTGTTCCCCCAACATCAAACGGTAGGATGGCCAAATTCTACATCTTATTAATCATAAGGCCAAAGGTTGTTTGGTACATCCTACCATGCTACTCTAGTTGAAATCGACAAATGAGAGGCATGGTGAGAACACAGTGGTGTCGCATGACAAGGAGATCAACTGCCCTACAAATTCCCACTCCAAGGCAAAAGCACAAAATCTTCCACATGGATTGTCGAGGGCACCTCATGCTAGGAAGACTCAGCAAGGCAAATTCATAGAGCTAACCTATTCTAAGCCCATAAATGGCATAATACAATTCCATTAATAGCCACATCTGATCAAGATGGTGCTCCTCTCCTCATATGCTTGCTTTACCACTAAGAAACTAACTGGTTGACTGTGATAAAGGCTTGGCTCTTTTCTTCAATCCTCTTTTCTTAAGTCCTCTTTGATATGCCCCCATCTTCTTAAAGACAATTTGGCAATGATTTCCTCTAAAATAAAGCAAACTTCATGGCGCTCGCCAAAATCCCATGGAGTTTCTTGAACTTGCATTAGGTTTAACAACCCTATAGGGAAGCAACCCATCCAATGCTCATCAATACCTTTGGAAATTCAGATTGATGACTTTGATCCTATGAACAACAACACTCTTAATCTATTACTACTAATAGCTATTGTGTATCGGCAAAAGCGTGAAGCCAACATCTCGTCATTTCCATTAAAGATCACCAGTTGAAAACAAGTGTCATATCATCGCATTCATTGCAACTAGAAAAAATAAAATAGAAAATGTATTCACTATTTTTACTTATCCCAAAACTTACACTAAAAATCACAATAATTTAATCAAAATAGAACCTAAACCTAACAACATACCCACAAACATGATCATCGATATTCATAGTCAAGAGGTAAAACACTACTGATTATAGAAAAAAATATTATTAAAAAAGAATAACAATTGCAAAAGCATAAAACAATTGTAATATCGAAATGAAAACGTCAACAATGTTCAAATAATACAAGTCTACAACCAAATTACTCACTTGGTAATTGTACCATCAACATCAGATATCACTATTCGCGTATTCCATTTCCACAAGTAAATATGTGCATCAACCTATTAGACGAATAATCAAAATATAGCATCTAATAAAAATAAAGCAATGAATTAAGTCAATGTAAAGCACAACCTTTTGCTTCCCCAAAACTCTAGTGGAGAAACTAAAAGCTACCATGTTTTGGCCATCCTTCAACTTCAATGATGCAATTTGCTCTGTGCTTGGGATATATGTGCGAAAGTGTTGCTTGCGAGGAGAACGGTGACTATCAGTACCAAGGTCTTGCTCAACATATGGAGCTTGGCTACCTGGATCCGTGTCAACAAAAAGATCCTCATTTGAAGAATCACTATTACTATGCTGAAGGGTTCTACTCCGTCTAAATGGTATTGGCCACAATCTCCATCTTCGACTAGAGGAACTTGAAGAAGATAAAGCTATTTGCATGTCTTCTCTATGTGTAATGTCCTTAGGATCAATAGTGATAGAATCCTTTATATCACATGAGAAACCTGAACCATATACAGCCTTTCCAAGAACTATAATAACAGCTTTATCCCAAGTGAAATACATATCTTTATAACGAACTATAAGATTTCCACTATTAATGATAGAAGGCCCTGACACCTTAAACACATCCTCATGGACACGATGGGTATTAAAGGCTTCTTCAGCAGCAATACGACCCATTCCATGGCTTAATAAGTTCCCACAAAGCGAAATTTCAAAACCTAAACATACAAGAGATCAAGGAATAAAATAAACGTTCATTACTTGCAAGGACCAAAATTAATATGAATAAAAAAACACATTTGCACAAACCTAAACTTGAAATGCTACTCTGAGAAACTTGATCCTCAATTTGATTACTTTTCCCTTCAGTAGGTGTTGCATCTTGATTTTCAATTGTCTGTTTCAGAGTATCATTAATAGAAATATCATTAGAACAGACCTGTGACTTATCAATAGTAGCCAAGGAGTTTTTTGGGACCTCTTCAACCTCATTGATCTGTATCGATAACTCATTAAAAGGAATCTCAGAGATAGCTGCATCTATGCCTATCAAATTGTCACTTAACTTGGAATTGGTGGAAATATTGTTCTCCGTACTCTTCAATTCCACATTTTCAAAAATTACTGCAGTTTCACCATCCTTAACTGATGCTTCACTCACAATTACATTGTCCACGGAAGATGAACTATGTAAAAGTTCAAAGCTATCTTTTGGTAACAAATCCTCAGTTACAATACCCATATCACGAAAATTCATGTCATATGAAGTTAGATCCAAACAGCTCTTGAATGTTTCTTCTTTAGTAAAACTAGCAATAGCATTGTCTGAACTGCTTATTGCCTCGGGTATACCAATGCTTTGAACCTGCTCCATTTGAAATGAAACTCTTTTGGCATCATTAGGAACATACTCTGAAGGAATCCTCAAAGAACCCTCCTCCTTAGAATTGCATCCTTCCATATCAACATACAGATCATCTTCCCATATAACACCACCTGAACCAAATTCCTCTCCAGAGCCTTCCCCAGGCCCCAAATGAAACTGTGGAGTATCAAGCTGAAGGTTTTCTGCAGCTGTTTCATTTGCTGAAATAGGCACCGTAAGGACATGTCCATCCACGCTGACCAAAACCATCTCAGAATTAGCATCATTAGATGACTTAACCACATCTTCCACATCTTCCAAATTCCCATAATGATACTTTTTGAACCTGTTTGACATAGACGTGTTCCCAACAGCTGATTTCTCATCTTTAGATCCATTTAATTGCACATCAGCCCCAGCATACTCCCCATTTTCATCAAATATATCATGAGGATCGCTATTATTCTCTTCAATTTTTTCACCTTGGCCAGTTTCCAGATGTTGTTCCCCATTCCCCATACCATTAGATTCATTTAACACCGGCTCACTGGATTCTCCATCATTACTTCCCGTCATAACTTCTTGCATAAAATAGGCCTGTCCTGAGGAATCAAGATACATGTGGAAATTGGCCGCAAGATCATTAACTGCAATGGTGACAACCTTCTCTGCACCTTTAATAATACCTTGGAACTTTCCAAACCGCACATACCATGGTGTACTCCGATAGGTACCATCCTCTTGCTCCACCACAATAATATCAACCGCACCACCAAACGGGTGGAAAGGGGTTGCAACCGAGTAGACGCCCTGAGAGATTAGATTGCTCACTCTACCAACCACATTCATCTTAACGAAACCAACAACTCCAAAAACGAACAGTAGCTGAAATTTTCCTTCCTAAAAAGACTCTTCAGATCAGGTTTCAGCTGGACAATGGCAACAAAACAATCAGATGGTCGAATGAATAATGATCTATAAATTTCTTCCAGCAGAACGCGCTCCAATCTCCAAAAAACAATAAATTTAAACAACCGAGAGAAGTAAAACCTAATCCTAGAAACTCCAAAGAACAGAAACAGCCTACCAAGAAGTACATGATTAAGATTAAACGGCCATTTTGACTTCATGACCAAACTTCTTCTGTCGGGAAAACAAGAGCAAAATGAGAACAACAAGGCTACAAGAATAAACAAGAAAAAACAGCGGAAACACTAGCTCAACCACATAGGCTGATTTACCGTCAAAAACCATACAACAATAGGAGAACAACCTGCATATTTCAACCAAAAACCGATACGCCCTCCAACCTGACAAAAAAGCGATGAAATTTCATCTTAAAGAATCAACAGCATAAAAAAAATCGCATTCCAGAATCCCCGCCAAGAATTGAACTCCCATCCCAAATCCCTACAATACAGCGTGTGGGCGAAGAAATGAAGGAAGAAACAAGACGAGTCTCTGACCTCTCAGCTGAAAGAAAGCCTTCAAAAGGAGACGCAAATAGCCGGCGAACGATCCTTATTTGGCTTTCAACCCGGCGCCGTCGACGGCATGGATAACGCAAAACTCCGAGTTTGGAAACTCGACGGACTTCGTTATATAGTTAATCCTTCATGAAATAAAACGAGCATTCTGCAGTTCCTAGAGTTACTGAAATACCCTTCCATAGGAGATCAACGTGCTTAGCAATTGGATGGATGCACCCTTACGGAAAGGGTGTTTCGGGAATTTTGACTTCCATTCCAGAGAAAAATGCGAACTCGAATACGATCACCGTAACGTGAGAATAGTTGTGTTGACCGACCATCAAGCTCCGGATAATTAACATGCACCTCGAGATATCGTACCGCTTGCCTTGAGGAATCGCTTTCATCCCTTGTGTCTCGCATGTTAATATTAGGCATGCAGTACTAATAAAAGCAGGTCATTGTGGAATTGACAGCAAAGGTATGAGTGAAGACAAACATAATAAGAACATTTTTTTATTTTTTTTATTTTTTTATGAGTTAAATTAAGCTAAAAATTAAGATACCTAATTTTGTTTATTATTAATTGAATGTTACATAGTTGAATATTTTATTGACATTCTACCTTACCTTCTAAAGATAAAAGTAAAGGAATTAAAATACACTAAGGTTTAAGACTTAAAAGAGGTTTAAGATAACTAGTATCTTTTTTATCATGAGGACTAAGAAGAGATCTAAGATAGATACAAAGATTGAAAGTTCTGATGTTGACGAGTAGCTTTGATGTGAGCACTGGTGTTAGTCTCATGTATGCATGTAGAAAATGTGAGGGTTGCTTACACTTGTCATTTGAATAAATGGACAGAGGGTTGAGATAATAAGACTAAATCACAATATATAATTAATATAATAAAAAAATCTAAAAAGTGGTAACATTAACCAATGTTATAGTAGAAAAATGTGTTGTCTATTGAATACAGAGCCAGACATTATTATTATAGCAAGACTTGAATGATGATCTTGTTTACAACTACAAAACTAGGATTTTGCATATTTATGAAGGAGAAGAAAGCTATGATCTTCCCCCATGTTTAATGGAGTGTGGTAGTTAAAAATTAGTGAAGCTGAGAAGGAGAGAGAAAGCATGACAGTTCAATATGAAATATAAAAAAAAATCTTTGTATTAAATGAAATAAGATAGTTATATATAGAGAAAAAAAGAGAAATTATTATTTTTAGCTACTCAACATAGGTTATCAAATAGTTTCCTTTCAATTAGTTAACAAGGGTGTTTAAAGTATCAAATGTATATGTAATACTTGGGTACAATAAAATATTTGAGATAATGATACAAAAAATGAGCAACAATTTGAGATTGTTTGACAAAGATAACATAGTACACATATTGTTAAGAAGGGGCTCAAGACAACTATTGTGGTTTACAACTAAGCTTCGAAATAATGATAGGTAGTACTCTTCCCAAAAATTAGTTGTTTGAGAAGAGAAAGAATGTCCTCTTTTTGGTGCCTATGGGGTGACCTTATCTTCTAGAATAATAAGAGTGTTCTAGAAGAAAAAAAAAGTCTATGATCATTAGTGGGGGCTACAAGACTCTGACAACATCACATTTATTAAATAAAGGGACACCTATTGGAAAGGAGGGAGAAAAAACATGATGAAGGAAAGGCCCACATAGGATCAGAAAGAAAAGTGAGTCGAGCAAGAGATGGCCCTCTACAATTAATAAGAGAATATGAGGATTAATTGACCTAACTATGGTAAAGTAAGTCCAATCTCTGTACCAAGGACTTTGAGCAAAAGATTTTCTCTAATCAATAAGCAAACTTTTGCTTTCGTCTCTTACCGAGTACAAGATAGTGAAACTCTTAATATAGAGATCCTATTTGTAGTGTATAACATGCCAAAAATAAAAGATAGCCAATTAAATCATTATATTTAATATTTTGAATTATTGGACACTTAAAATAAATGAAAAATTATGACATCATTTTTTATAAAAATCTTAAGAGCATTCAAAAATATAATAAAAAATTTTGGTTTATAATTATTTTTATTTTTAGATAATATTTTAGAATTTTAAGAGTTTATTTTATAATTTTTCAAAGAATGATATATTAACGACACTTCAAAAACACAATTATAAACACTAAGAAAAAAGATTTATGCATTAATTGGTATTTAACATCACCAAAAAAATAGTGAAAATATTAAATGAAATAAAAATATAAAAATTTAACTAGAAAACAAGCATGGAATTAAAAATTAAAGAAGATTAAAAAAATCATTAAATAATGATTTTAAGGAGTAGAGCCTATTAAAAATATTTAATCAAATTAATTAACAAATATTTTGAACATGAATTAATCAAAAAACACAAAGAATTATTAGAGTAATTAAGTTTAGTTTAAATAAGAATTTAATTAATCACAAAATTCTCTAAATTTTCTTAACCATAAGTTAATGCATAGTAGAGGCCAAATGATACAACAATAAGTTTCATCAAGATGAAACTATCAATAATCAAGGGGTAGCGTGCGACCTATTAAAGAGACAACAAGCATCAAGGAGAGGGAATGGTGCATGATTGGTATAGAAGGGGCAAGCCACAACCAATGAGGGAATTATAGAAAAATTGAAGTGAGACTTTGGTCAAGAGCATAATAGAAGAGTAGAGAGAGAGATGAGGTGCTACTAAGGTGTTTGAGAAATTTTCCAAAAATTTGAGCAAGAGTTAAGAGATTGTGAGAAGTACTACATGACAAGGGAAAACAAAAATGACAGTTGAAGGCACTAATATTGAGATTCATTCTAAGATAAGTCTATTGTAAACAAAATCAAGATAAATAAGTTTTATATCTCATATGCATCTGATCGATATACTGCTGATTGATATGTAGTGACTTTAAAAAGCACAATTTGTAAAGAATAGAATAGCGTGATATATACACAAAAGAGAGGTGAATTATGCAAATCATAAATTTAAATAATCCCAAATACAAATTATATAATAAAGGGAGACTTTTCTTTTTCTTAATGGTTTTTTTGAAAAAAAATTGGTTTTAGAAATGTTAGCTTTAAATATCTTTGTATAAAAATGTAAAAAAAAAATAAACGATAAAATTTTTAAGTGGTTCGATCCAAATCCAAATCTACATCAACCCCAAACCAAGTAGAAAGGTTTACATTAAGCCACTCCCTCCTTATCAAAGTTAAGCAAAGGTTAACATAAAAATTAACCAAACGACCAACAAAGCATTGAGCCCAAAGACCCTATAATAACAAGACAAAAAAAGCCAACCACACTAAATCAAATAACTCTACAAAATATTGGACCAAAGGATCCTAAAATATGACTAAAAGAAAAATATAGAATCTTATACAAAGTTCCAACAATGGGATAAAGGAACTAAAAATAAAATTAAAATACCAGGTTCTATAACTCAAATATAATTAAGAGACACTAAAATATGGTTAAAATAATATAAAAGAGATGTGTAATTTAGTTTAATGAAAGTAACTACATAATAATATGTAACATAGCTCAAAATGCAATGAATGAAGGTTGTGATGAATAAGATTAATACTTGAGACCACTACTTTTCATTTCCCTTCTCTCTTACAATTCTCTCTTGCAATGAGTATCATCAAACATAAATTTTCACAAAGGTATGCAAGTGATAACTGTTACACCCCATTTTTTCCTAGGCTGATTTTTGGCATACATTTTTTTTTTTACATATAGACAGCTCAGATCGTCCCATACCAACCTGAGTAGCCTACGAAAACATAGGATATAACACATCATTACACACCTACTTTCCTTAACGATGTGGATCCCATCTCCCGGGTACACCGTCAACTCAGGATTCATGACTCCTGAATTAACAGATGGACTCGCGCAATGTTACTCCTACTAGACCCGATACTCCTATGTTATACCCGGTAAAATATTATACGTTTAATCTTCAATAATTCAATTGTGGCTTGGATGATTTCAAATCGACAGTAGGATGAGCCAGGAGCTCAATTGGAGGCTATTGGAATTTCTGAAATTTTCTGGGGATTTTTCGGAGCACCGAGGAAATTTTTAAGTAATTTTCCCTGTTTAATTGGATTTATTGGATTTTTGGAAATTTGAAAATCTATTTAAATCGGTCCATTAGATTTTTAAACCGGAATTTGGTTTTTACCGCGCGTGAACTGGACCGGAGCGGTTCAGCGAAGGCGGGGGGCGGTTCGCCGAGTGCGTTTGCGCGTGCGGTTGGATCAGCCATGGATAAGCGGATCGGACGGACGAGATCAGCGGTGGAGATTAACCGGCTGATCGGGTTTAAGCGGCGTTATTAGAAGGTCAACCGGCGCTTAATGGGTTCTTAACGGGTTATTACCGGTTTAAGCTGGGTATTTAACCGGATTTGTTCGACTATTAGGGTTTCGAGTTGTGGCCGGAGACGGGGTGTTCGCGGCGAACGGCAATACTTTCCGGCAGCCTATCAAGGGGCTTTTTGTACCTGGAGGTTCGCGGGACCGAGGAGAATCGATTGGTACCAGTTTCGTTCGGCGAGGAGCAGCGGTTCGTCGCGTGCGAGCTTCACCGTCGCCGGAGAAGAAAGGTAGGAAATTCAGATTTTAAATTAGTTATTTAGCAAATTAAAATATGGATTATTTTGCAAATAGCTACCGGAGCATGCGAATTGTGGTTTTTGGAATTGATTAATGCAAATTATTGATTTTAGCATTTTAGGGTTTTTCTTCAGAAAATTTTAACCACCGAATTTGGAAATTTTACCAAGCATGTGTTGATTCGATTATGTGCTTTAATCATGTTGAGATAGTATCAAATGCTGAAATTTGTTTAATTTCATAGATTGTTAAAATGGGGATCGGATGAAATTTCGGCGGAAAATTTTGATTGAACCTTAGAAATTAGTGGCAATTATTGAAACATTAGGATAGTACGAACATTGGATTTTGTTTCTCCTTGATCTCGGTCGCCGGAAATCGACGGGGGAAACGGAATTTTCCCGGAGGAATCGTCGGCTAGGGTTTCGCGGGCGCCGGGCAGAGGAAGGAGATGGATTAGATTAATTTCGGTTTAGTTAATTAAGTAATTGTAATTATTCAATATTTATTAATAAATTAAATGTTAAACGTCGGCTGGAAATTTGATTAATCATTCGGCCGGTGGGTTCTCGGTTCAGCGCGAAGGCCGAACCGGCAACGAAAACCGGTTCAGCGGGATTCGGCGCGGACGAACGGCGCGAAAGCCGAACCGGCAGCGAAAACCGGTTCAGCGTAATTCGGCGCGGACGAACGGCGCGAAAGCCGAACCGGCAGCGAAAACCCGGTTCAGCGGGATTCGGCGCGGACGAACGGGCGGAGGAAAATTAATTCGGAAATTAATCCGAATTTTCGGAAAATGGATATATGTGAATTTAAATTTTAATTCGGAAATTTATTCCTAATTTCGGAAAATTGAGAAAGGGCAGAATTTGATTTTTTGGACCGATAGGAGAACCGATCTAATAGAAGTCTGAACCCCCACGGTAAGTTCCATAGTCATGTAATGACCTCACCATCAAAACAAAAATATATAACATCCACAAAATAAGTATATAAATATAGCACTCCACACACTATAGCACCAAAACAATAAGTAAGACAGTGAATGGAAACTACATCACAAGAATAAGATCCAAGTCCAACAAGTGCAACATCATCCAACCAGATACATAAGTCAGATTCATCCTCACACAATACCTGACATAAGAATAATAGTCTCACTGAATACATCCAATAGCATCAATCATACTAACCAAAATGTCTCAAAAATCACAGATCAGATATCCTCCACTAGCCTGCTGACCACGATCCCACCTAATCTGGGTGGCGTCAAGTCTGCCGAGCCGCTGGAAAAATATAGATAATAAAGGAATGAGCTACGCCCAGTAGGAAAGACAGCTAGTAAAACTCACATACAAGAGAAGGATAATAGCAAGAGTATAGGAATACAGCATAACAATGTATGGTGGAAAAGCACTCTCAGTTCCAGACTCCGACCAACCACAGTCACCCCTAGTCACACCAGCGTAGCTCTCCTCTGGGCTTCCAGGTAGCATGCCAGCGGGACACGCCCATCTCTGCGCACGCATGGTGCCTAGGCAAAGCATGCCAGCGGGACACACCCATCTCTGCGCACGTATCACAAAGCCTAGCACCCAACACCGCAGCGTCTCTCGTCAATCAATCTTCTGGAGACTATAGACAGAACCAGTCACATAGATCTCTAGCCAACGTGAGACACCCCTGCCACCCTCAGGCACGCAGGCCTACACACTTGGCTAGCCACGGCGAGTCACCCCTGCCACTGCCACTCGCAGGCGCGCAGGCCTACACTCATGGACCAGAAGAGATCGACTCAGCCACCGTCCCAAGAAGTCCTCTCCCAACAATTTCCATAGAAGCCACGCCCCTACAGTCATTGCCAAGCTATAACTCCAAGATTCGGCAACATGTGTCCAGATACAACAAGGCGCATACCAGTCCACATGTATACTGTGGAAGCTAAGTCTGTACCGCACAGTTACCTACCACAACCACCCTAAAACATCATATAGGGCCTATAGTAGTCCGGTCCATTATGTCAATCCGTGAAATATGCCAACATTGAGTAAACTGACTCAATCTATGCCATTGCCGTCCAAGCAACACAACTGTACCAGTTACTGACTGTTTTAGTAGCATCCATGTATCATACCTCTGTCTAACTGTTTCAACTGTACTGTCATCACTGATAACATTTTTCCCTACTTCAGGAAATTTTTCTCTACATACGGATCTCCAGAATTTTCGAGATCGCTCAAATCCTAATTTCTCTTTTTCTGAATTTTTTTCAGAATTTAAAATCCCGAAATTCTAATTACTGCATTTTTCCAAATTCCAAAAAAAATCAAATTCTGCCCTTTCTCCATTTTCCAAAATTCGGAATAAATTTCCGAATTAAAATTTAAATTCACATATATCCTTTTTCCGAAAATTAATAAAATTTAAATTTCCACAAATATCCTTTTTCCGAAAATTCGGATTAATTTCCGAATTAAATTTCCTCCGCGCCGTTCGTCCGCGCCGAATCCCGCTGAATCGGTTTTCGCTGCCGGTTCGGCTTTCGCGCTGAACCGAGAACCCACCGGCCGAATGATTAATCAAATTTCCAGCCGACGTTTAACATTTAATTTATTAATAAATATTGAATAATTACAATTACTTAATTAACTAAACCGAAATTAATCTAATCCATCTCCTTCCTCCGCCCGGCGCCCGCGAAACCCTAGCCGACGATTCCTCCGGGAAAATTCCGTTTCCCCCGTCGATTTCCGGCGACCGAGATCAAGGAGAAACAAAATCCGATGTTCGTACTATCCTAATGTTTCATTAATGCCACTAATTTCTAAGGTTCAATCAAAATTTTCCGCCGAAATTTCATCCGATCCCCATTTTAACAATCTATGAAATTAAACAAATTTCAGCATTTGATACTATCTCAACATGATTAAAGCACATAATCGAATCAACACATGCTTGGTAAAATTTCCAAATTCGGTGGTTAAAATTTTCCGAAGAAAAACCCTAAAATGCTAAAATCAATAATTTGCATTAATCAATTCCAAAAACCACAATTCGCATGCTCCGGTAGCTATTTGCAAAATAACCCATATTTTTAATTTGCTAAATAACTAATTTAAAATCTGAATTTCCTACCTTTCTTCTCTGGCGACGGTGAAGCTCGCACGCGACCAACCGCTGCCCCTCGCAGAACGAAACCGGTACCAATCGATTCTCCTCGGTCCCGCGAACCTCCAGGTACAAAAAGCCCCTTGAAAGGCTGTCGGAAAGTATCGCCGTTCGCCGCGAACACCTCGTCTCCGGCCACCGCTCGAAACCCTAACAGCCGAACAAATCAGGTTAAATACCCAGCTTAAACCGGTAATAACCCGTTAAGAACCCATTAAGCGCCGGTTGACCTTCTAATAACGCCGCTTAAACCCGATCAGCCGGTTAATCTCCACCGCTGATCTCGTCCGTCCGATCCGCTTATCCGTCGCTTATCCAACCGCACGCGCAAACGCACTCGGCGAACCGCCCCCCGCCTTCGCTGAACCGCTCCGGTCCGATTCACGCGCGGTAAAAACCAAATTCCGGTTTTAAAAATCTAATGGACCGATTTAAATAGATTTTCGAATTTCCAAAAATCCAATTAAACAGGGAAAATTATTTAAAAATTTCCTCGGTGCTCCGAAAAATCCCCAGAAAATTTTAGAAATTCCAATAGCCTCCAATTGAGCTCCTGGCTCATCCTACTGTCGATCTGAAATCATCCAAGCCACAATTGAATTATTGAAGATTAAACGTATAATATTTTACCGGGTATAATAATAACTAACATATTGTTATAATTTGGATCTCTTTATATATGTATTACATATTCTGTAATGACTCCAAGCAATCCTTAATGGCTAATCCAACTTTTCTAAAATTTAATCAAACTAGTTGTTACTTATAAATCCTAAACTAATCATACTATCCATTTGAAAAATCGTACAAATATGATACCACTATATGGCCATCATTTGACCTATTAAAAAGTCTAACAAATGCATTTCATTGATAACAAATGATATAACTTATATATTAAGACCATTACACATGTGCAAATAGTTTCATCTTTTCATCTCTCAAGTTCTCATATGATAATATAATATGGTGACAATGATTGTGCTTCTATAAAGCTCCTCTTTTACTACTCTCTTCGTAAATCAAGGATCATACTCATATGGTAAGTCAATTATATTTGCATAAAACAAATTATTAACTCATGACCTAAGTACTCGACTATCATCTCTACTAACTGAATTATACTTGTAAGAAGGGAAAATTGTATAGTACAACAAGACAAACTGTTACTCATACTAAATCACCTAATCTAAATACCTTATCTAATTCTATTAAAAAATTAATCATACAAGTATGATAATGATATCGTATTATAAGAAGCATATAAGTTCAATGCCTTAACTAACATCTCTAAAAAAAATAAGATCATACTTGTATGAAAAATATATCGTATATCTATAAACAACATTAATCAACTTAACTAAGGATAGCCCGAGTTTGACTATTTGTCCAATTCCAAAGATAACTAGTCGTACTATATGACGATACCATCAAACATGCACATTTAGTACATATTATGCTAAAGCAACTCAAATCATCCAATTTTCAATTCTTATTTGGTTAGGTTGTATTAACTAATGTAATATTTTAACTTTAATCTTATGCATATATTATATGTAAATAGCTTAGGTGAGAAGCATTCCTTGAACTTAAATTTATATGAGCAGAAAATGATTTTACACACTCAACCTTGTCAAACCCTAGTTTCGCAAGTAAATTGATATAAGCTTTGTAAGCTTATACCAACAAAAACAACTTAGCAAATGTGTTCTCTAATTGTTTCACTAGCTTGCATTTTTCTCAATGTCACATCTAATTAATACCAAAGTACATTAATTAAATTTCTTGAGTCAAGTAGTCTAACTATTCATATGATTGACTTATTTTATTTTGAGATATATTATTTGAAACACTTTAAAAAATATTAATAAAATAATATAATTGATTTATTGTCATTAAACTAGTGATATAAAAACTAAATATTCAATACAAATTAATTTAAAATGTTTAAATAATGTTTATAATGTTTGCTCGTATTATCATTGATTTGTTATTTTTAATATAAGCATGACAATGTATTGATATTAAATTGCTTAATTTTAATAACATATGAGCATTTTGACGTTACAATATCATGTTGATGCTATTTAAGATAAAAAAAATATATGTATTTTTTAAAATCAATTATTCATTACATTGAATTAAAAAAGAAAAAAAATAATAAAAAATAGTTAGAACAAAAGTTGCTTAAATAGAAAAAGGAGATTATCTTAAAGAATTTAAAACTTTTGGAATGACATGATTCAAAAGTTAAATAATTATCTAAAATAATGTGTTTTAGAGGTGGTACCTTAAAGAACTAAAAACCTCATTTCAAAATATCATGTTTCAAAATTAGGGGCATTATTCAAAATGATGTGTTTTAAAGGTAAAAATCAAAAGATATTGAATCACTAAAAACTCTAATCTTAGAACCAACTAAATTAAAAAAAAAAATAAAATATAAAATGAATAAAGAAACGAGTATAAAAAATTGACATATTTTCTTGAGATAGAAACAATGTTTTAGAAAGAAAAAATATAACATTTTGTTTATATATTCCTCATATGTTATTCATGTTTTATATTATATGAATTTGACTTAACATGTTTCATGAGCCAAAAATTGATTATTTTACATACATTTATATTATTTGTCACTAAACTAAGAATGATTAGCTTAACCAATATCATGACATAAAAACTTTAGATCAAAATATGACACATTAATAAACTCTAGGAGAGAATTAAGAGGATAACTCATTGACCTTTATATTTAATAGTTATTCATTTACTATCAATCGTTTAAACTATTGTGTCTACTAGTTTTATTTTCTTAGAGAAAGACTTGTATTTATTTTAGAATGTTGTTACAAGATAAAAACAATAACTTTTAAAGATAACGTGATATTTATGTTATTGCATATATTGTCTTTATATGGTTTTCAAAATGTAAGCTATTTGTTTGAAATTTGTTTACAAATTGTTAGAATATAAGTTGATTTGTTTTTATTTATAAAAAAAAATAAGAGAAAAAATGACAAGAAATAAATAAGGTGTCATCAAACTTGGGAAAAGTAGGTAAATTTTGTCATATTATGATGTTAAGCTTCTTGGGCAAAGCAAACTAGGGAACAAAGGATGAATATTTGAAATATAGAGAGTAATATAGATTTAAGTTTGTATATTTTAATGAGATATAGTTGAATATTTGAAATACTATTATCACTAGATAAAATATTTTTATTTTAATATTATTTTAAAAATAATATTAAATTTTTAATGAAATTAAAAAATTTTATTTGAATATATCATTGAAAAGAATTTTTTAAAAGAAATCCAACAATAAAGAGTTGCTCAATTTTTTATATTTGATATTTAATTACGAATTTTTAAAGAAAATAATACTAATATCATGACGTGATTATTAAGGCATATTGATAATTTTGACAATTTAATATTATTATCATAACTAAGGTAAAGATAATGGCTTATAATTAAAAAGGTTATAGATAATAAGCTCAATTAAAGAGAGAAGACAATAGGAGAAGAGAAAGAGGAAAAAGAAATGAAAATTAAAAAAATGGAGAAGGGAGAATAGCTATTGTCGATGACAAAGATAGAAAGAGTTGTGTTGTAGTAGTTAGAATCAAAAAAAGAGAGATGGTGTTCGAACAAGAAAAATCTAAGAGAGAGATAAAGTTATTGTTGCAAAACAAAAGAAAGCCAAGGTAGTAAAAAGAGCTTTTTTTTCTAGCTACTTTAATTAAGTTTAAGTGATAACTTGTAGAAGCTTTAGCTATTATATATAGTAAATGTGTGAATTCAATATTATGAATGAATTGGGAATCGATTAGAGAAGAAACCAAGTGAGTTTGATGAGTTTTGTTTCCATTTGTTGGAAGAATAAACTATATGATAGACCAAAAGTTTAGTATTTTAAGTCCTAAGTCAGTTTTTAAAGGGAACAATAGACATAATGTCTATTGATTTGACGTGTGATATGACTGACCAAATGTATAATACATTACTTAAAATTTGTGTAAAACATGTAGTATATTATGTATAAAAATTAAAAAAAATATGTGTTGTAACAAAAGAGATAACAAAAATGGTGTTTTGAATATAATAAGCATACAAGGTATGCCATATAAATATATTTAAAAAGATTCATCGTGATTCATGTGTTTTATTTTCTTAGTACTTGAGTTTGTATTAGTTTTAGTATTTTGTTGTAATATGAGAAACTAAGTTTTAAAGATAATGTCTATGGCATTATAAGAAATCAATAAAAAACAAAATTTAGAAAAGACAATCTTATCTCAAATTTAAATAGTCAAATCTTATAATTATATTATAAATATAATATTAAATTAAAACATATTATATTTATAATTGTAGTAAATTTATATGTTGTTTTTATCTATTTATTTTGATATGAAATATGATTATCTTAGAAAATTTGGTTAAAGCCTTATTGGCATATAGTTTTTTATTTCAATAGGATAGTCTACTTAAATGGTTTACATGATAATAAATGAACATATATGAAATCATATACATAAAATAAATTTTATAAATATTAAAAAAAGAATAAAATATTATTTTAATTTATGGTATGGTATATGAATCAAATTTATAACTCAGGGAATGGGATTAAGTTTGATGAGTTTTGTTTCCATTTGAAGCAAGAACATAATATAAACTATACTCAATATATAATATTATAACATGTTAAAATTTTGATATAAATATATGTTGTATATTATAAAATTTAGCCAAAATAGAGTAGTAAACTTTTTTTAATATAATAAAATCAAATTTTTGAATGTGTTACTTATGGATTAAAATATTATTAAATTAATGGGATATGAAAAGTATGTTGTAATTTCAAATGTAGTTAGAAATTATATTTAAGCAAATCATTATAAAGTTCTCTTCTAGAGGACTAAATATATGCAACTAGTAAGACTCAAGGCTTTCTACCTATTATGCTTCAATGACAGATTTAGCACTTGTATGATTAGTTTCAAATTATCGGAATAAAGGGATCGAATCGATCCATTAAGGTATCATACATGCATCAACAAGTTGATTGTACTAGATGATTACTCTAGTCATATTGAACAATGGGTTGCATGTCATTAGGATTGAGTACGAGTTTGATCGTACTTGCATTATCAATTTAAGTCTTTTAACATCTAAATAAGTGCATTTGTCTAATGAGGTATTGTATAAGTTCGTAGAATAAATCATACATAAACAATGATCCTCGTTGTATTGTCTAATGATTATAAAGTCGATCAGCAATTTCTTTTATCATACACGTATGATAACACTTATATTATTGTACAAACAAATGAACCTACGAATAATTAATCGGATGAGTAAGGAATTGATTGATTGTATTGTAAGATGTGGAAAATCAAATTATATGATTAATGGAGGATAAAGAAATAGAGGTTAGATTAGTTAAGTCTATTAAGCAAGGGAGATAGTATTATATGATGTTCAAAAGTATATTGTATAATTAGTTTAAGACAGTTCATATAAAATGATCAAATCTATCTGATAAAGAATTATATAAAAGCTTCTAAGTAAATTATATGAGTATGATATAGATAATCTTCTAATGGATCAACAAAGATTAAGAAATATTAGATTGATCAAGTTTAATAAGTATGAAGATTTTGGATTATATTATATAATGTTTATGATTATATTATGCAATTAGTTTGGGTAGATCATAATTGTGAGTGAAGAGCATATAGTATAAGATGAGAAATCATATACTAAGATTAATGTTAAAATTAAATAAATATAAGAAATAAAAAGATAATTAGGTTATTTAACTTAACATTAATAATTATATATATAATGTAAAAAATCTATTAAATCTTATAAAATTTTGTTAGTATTTACATCATAGATCATAAAATAAAATTGAAAAAAATAATATCATACTCATTTATGAATTTAATCAAAACATAAAAAAAAATTGACTTATAATACAATAAATATTAAACAAATACAAGTCCTAATTCTTATCCCAATCATTACTTTGGTATTCATAATTCACTAATTATAATAACTTTCTTATTAAAGACTCCCAAGAAACTTGAATGATAATTTAAAGTATTTAATATAATTGAATTAACATCAAAACCAATTGAATTGAAAGGAAATTTTACCCATTTTTCCTAAGACCAAAAACCCTATGAAGTCTCCTTCTAATTTGTGGCTTTTCAAGAGAACATTCTCTTAAATCTTCTTCCCAATTATTGCCCCTTCTCATGGATGCAATTCTTCACCTCTCTCAACGATGTCTCTTGGGTTTATGCCACTTGTGATTTAAGGTTTATGGAAACTAAAATCGGTTTAATTAATTAATATTTAAAGAATTTTCATATTTTATAATTAAAACAATATAAAAATTATATTTCTCACCTTTTTATGCTTTTTAACTCTCAAAATTAGTTGACAAAAAAATTAAAATTATTAATTTCATAATTTGTATATTTTTTTCATAACATTTAATATTTTAAATAATTCATTTTATGTTCATATTCCTTCTCTAAAGGTTATCTTATATCGTGAATATTATAATTTAATCAAAATTAATGTTAGATCGATTCATAATTTTTTTTTGAGATGTTACACAAACACTTAAAAATTTATGCCTTACCTTTGATTATAATTTATTTATTGTATCACTTTCTCACACACACACACATCACGATACCAAACTTTATAACATATATCTCTTACAAGCATAGAAAATAAATAAATAAATAAATATATATATATATAATTTTATAAAACATGATAAAAACATAAGCCTTCTCAGGCTTGAGAGCATGGAATTGAAATAATCACAATTGAAAAATACTAAATCCTAACAAAAGCATCAAATTTTAATACCAAATATACCATAATCTATAGCAAAGGTTATGATAAATTCACAAATAAAAGTATCATTAAAATGGTTAAAAAAATAAAAAATAAATAAATAATAAAAGAAAGTAAGATACGCTTAATATGCAATTTGTTTTTTCAAAATTTATGATTTTTTAAAAATATTTATTTTTTCTTTTTTATTATACCTTGATATTCTCATTAAGTAATAATTAAGGTAGCCTCCTAACACTAGATTATCAAGTACTAAGTCCACACGAACAATATATATACTAACAGCTCAAGTTTGGAAATGACATAATCAACCAAAAATTTGCAAAACATCCTTCTTTCTTGCTAAAATGCAAAAAACAAATCTACTTTTTTCACCCAGTACCTCTTTTCTATAAAAGAACAAATATGTAAGGGCAGTTATGCAAATACCACAATTGTTAAATGTAATTCCTTCAACATACCCTTTTGTACCATTGCCTTCCCAAGTACTGAAAAGCCGAAGAGAATCCTACAAATTTAAATCTCAAAATTAATTAAATGTTAATTTTTTATTATTTTTTTAATAAAAATCTTTAAGTAATATTATCAAAATTATAATTTTCGATATTTTGATATATTCCATCATAATGGATTAAAGCAAATAATGGTAATAATTTGTCATTAAGAAGGAATTCTTGATATATTTTTTTTAAATGCCAATTAAAAATAAATAAATATAAATCAATTAATATTCATTCATAAAACGCAAGAAGCCGGCTGAGGCCGCGAAGAAGCGTACCTTCTTTAAACCCTGCGCCGCGGCCACAAAGAGCGGCCGCCGGCGACATCCTTGGAGGCGGCGGTAGGAAGTACTCTGCGGAAAATCGAGCGGATTGCAGAGACAGAAATCCGCACCACAGCCTCCGCGCAACGCTTTACGTTTATCGTCGTCTTCTTCTCCTCCCCAAGCCTCGCTATCCGAAGCCGCCGGCGACGGCGGCGGAGTGGCAAGGCACGGAGGGCGGAAACGGCGCGGTTCTTCACTTTCTCGAGGCACCGCCTCGTCTTCTCCGGCAGGGACTCCTCTTTCGTGGTGGCCAATGGGTAGCTTCGCAGGTACATCTGTCGGCATGAGAAACTATCCACCACCGCCGTCCGGAGCCAGCTCCGGCGATATACCTCACGAACTCGGCGTCGGAGTCTGGAAGGCCGCGAAATGGCCCGTCGCCGCTCATTTCTCTCCGCCTCTTCTACGTCTCTATTCCGCCTTTCAGAGC
>CM043874.1:6592311-6594811 GCA_023846275.1 Vanilla planifolia | reverse complement strand
ATTTTTCTTCTTCTTCTTCTTCTTCGTCTTCTTCTGGTTCTTTTTCTTCTTCTTTGCCGTCTTCTTCTTCTTCTTCATCGGCTTCTTCTTCTTCTTCTTCCCCTTCATTTTTCTTCTTCTTCTTCTTCCTCCTATTCCTCCTCCTCCTCTTCTTCTTCATCTTCTTCTTCTTCCCCTCCTCCTCCTCTTATTCTTCTTCTTCTTCTATGTTGTCTTTTATTTCTTCATTTTCTTCTTCTTCTTCCACATCTTAATCCTCCTCTTCTTCTTCTTCTTCTACTTCTTCATCTTCTTCCTCCTCCTCCTCTTCTTCCTCCTCTTCTCCTTCCACTTCTCCATCCTCCTTCTCTTCTTCATCCTCTTCTTCTTCATCTTTTTCTTCTTCTTCAATTTCTTCTAAGTCGTCTTCTTCTTCTTCTTTTCTTTCTTTATCCTCTTCTTCTTACTCAACCTCTTCTTTTTCTTCTTCTTCTTCTTCTTGTACTTCTTCTTCTTCTATCTCCTCCTCATCCCCCTCCATTGTTTCTTCCTTCTTTTCTTCTTCTTCTTCTTCTGTCATTTCTTCTTCTTCTTCTTTTTCTTCTTCCTCCTCCTCATCCTCCTCTTCTTCTTCTTTTTCTTTCTCTTCCTCCTCTTCTTCGTCTTCTTCTTCTTCTTCTTCTTCTACTACTTCTTTTTCTCCTCCCACTCCTTTATATTGTGCTTCTTCTACTTCTTGTTCTTCTTCTTCTTCATCATCATCATCATCTTCTTCTTCTTCCACTATTTCTTCCTGTTCTTCTTTCTGTTCTTATTATTCTTCTTCTTCTTCTTCTTCTCCTGCTTCCTCCTCTTCTTCTTCTTGTTCTTCTTTTTCTTCAACTTCTTCTTCTTCTTCTTCTTCTTCTTCTTCTTCTTGTTCTTATTCTTCTTCCTCTACCACCTCTTCTTCGTCTTCGTCATCTTCTTCTTCTTCTTCTTTACTATTTATTCTTCTTCAACTTTTGGTTCTTCTTCTTCTTCTTCACCTCCTCTTTCTTCTCCTTCTTCTTCTCCATCTTTTTCTTCTTCAAATTCTTCTTGTCTTACTTCTTCTTCATCTTCTTCTTCTACTTTTTTTCTTCTTCTTCTTCTCCTTACTTTTCTTCTTCTTCTTCTTCTCCTACTTCTTCCACATTTTCTTCTTCTTCATTTTTTCTTGTTCTTCTTCTTCGTCTTCACTTTCTTTTTCTAATTATTTTTCTCTGTCTTCTTGTTCTTCTTTTGCCTATTCATCATCATCATCTTCTCCTTCTTCTTCTACTTCTTCTACTTCTTTTTCTTCTTCTTCTTCTACTTCTTCTTCTTCTTTATTTTCTTCTTCTTCTTCTTCATCATTATCTACTACTTTTTCTTCTTCCTCAACTTCTTCTGCCTCCTCTTCCTCTTTTTCCTTCCCCTTCTTCTCTTTCTTCTTCTTCCACTTCTTCTTTTTTCTTCTTCTTCTTCAGCTTCTTATTTTTCTTCTTCTCCTCCTCCTGCTTCTCCTTCTTCTTCTTCTTCTTCTTCTTCTTTGGCTACTTCTATTTCTAATTCTTCTTATTGTTTTTCTTTTTCTTCTTTTTCTTCATCTTTATCTTTTTCTTCTTCTTCTTCTTTTTCTTCTTTTATTTCTTCATCTTCTTTTTCTTCTTCACCTCCTACTCCTTCTCTTCCTTCTCTTCTTCTTCATCTTCTAGAAATTTTTCCCATTCTTCATCTTTTTCTTCCTCTTCCACTTCTTCTTAATCTATTTCTTCTTCTTCTTCTTCTTCCTCGTCCCCCTCTTCTTCTTCTTCTTCTTCTTCTATTTCTTCTAAATCTTCTTCTTCTTCTTTTTCTTCTTCTTCCTCCTCTTTTTCCTTGTCTTCTTCTTCATCTTCTTCTACTAATTCATCTTCTTCCTCTTCTTCTTTTTCATCTTATTTTTCATTTTCTTCTTCTTCTTCTTCTTCTTCTTCTTCTTCTCCTTCTCCTTCTTCTTCTTCTTCATCATCTCGCTTTTCTTCTTCTTTTTTTTCTTCTGCTTCTTCTTCTTGTACTACTACTACATCTTCAAATTCTTCTTCTTCTTCTTCTTCTTATTCTAGTTCTTTCTCTTCTTCCTTCCATTCTTTCTTTTTCTTCGTCCTCTTCTTTCACTTTTTCCAACTTTTGCTCATCTTTTTCTACTTCTTCTTCTTCATCTTCATCATCTTCTTCTTCTTCTTTTGACTCTTTTTCTTCTTCTTCTTCTTCTTCTGCTTCTACTTCTTTTTCTTCCTCTTCTTCTTCTTCTTCTTCATCTTCTTGTTTTTGTTTTTCTTCCACTTCTTCTTCTTCTGCTACTTCTTCATTTATTTTTCTTCCATAACTTCTTCTTCTTCTTCTTCTACTTTTTCTACTTCTTCTTCTTCTTCTTCTTCTTCTACTACTACTACTTTTAATTATTCTTCTCCTTCTTTTTCTTCCTTGTTCCCTTTATCTTCTTTCTCTTCTTCTTCTTCTTCTTCTTCTTTTCATT
>CM043874.1:6577311-6579811 GCA_023846275.1 Vanilla planifolia | reverse complement strand
ACTTCTTCTTCTTCTACTACTACTTTTACATCTTCTTCATCCTCTTTCTCTACTTCTTCTTCTTCTTCTTCTTCTATTTTTACTTCTTCTTCCTCTTTGTGTACTTCTTCTTCTTCTTTTTCTTCAACTTTTTCTCCTTCTTCTTCATCTTCTTCTTCTTCTTCTTCTTCTTTTTCTTCTTTTTCTTCCACTTCTTCTTATTCTTCATGTTCTTCTTCTTTTCCATCTTGTTCTTCTTTTTTTCCTTATTTAGCTTAGTCTTCTTCTCCTTCTTCTTTTTCTTCATCTTCTACTCCTTCTAATTCATCATCATCATCTTCTTCTTCTTCCTCCACCTCATCATCCTCTTCTTCTTTTTCTTCCACTTCTTCCTCGTCTTCTTCGGCTTCTTGTTCTTCTTCTTCCTTTTCTTCTTCCTCCTCTTTTGCTTATGCTTCTCCTTCTTCTAATTCTTCTTCTTCTTCTTCTTCTTCTTCTTCCTATTTCACTTCTACTTCTCTTCTTCTTCTTCTTCTAGTTTTTCTTCCTCTAATTCTTCTTCTTCTCCTTCTTCTTCTTCTTCTAGTATTTCTTCTTCTTTTTATTCTTCTTCATCTTCTATTCTGTTTCTTCTTCTTCCTCTTCGTCCTCTTCTTCTTCTTCTTCTTTTTTGTCTTCCATTTCTTCTTTCACCTCTTCTTCTTCTTCATCTTCTCATTCTTCTACTTCTTCTTCTTCTTCCTCTACTACTACTACTACTTCTTCTTCTTCTACTTCTTCTTCTTCTTATTCTTCTTCATTTTCTTCTACATCTTCATAATACATTCCTCTTCTTCTTATTTATCTTCTTCTTCTTCCACCTCTTCTTCTTCTTCTCCTTCCTCTTCTACTTCTTCTTCTTCTTCTTCTTTTGGTTGTTCTTCTTCTCTACTACTTTTTCTTCTTCTTCTTCTTCTTCTTCTTCTCCTTCTTTATCTTCTTTTTCTTTTACTTCTTGTTCTTCTTGTTGTTCTTCTTTTTCTTATTCTTCTTCTTCCTCTTCTTCTTCTTGTTCTTCTTCTTCTTCTTCTTTTTCTTCTTGTTCTTCTTTTTTTTCTTCTTCATCTTTTTCTTCTTCTCCTTCTTCTTCTTCTTCTTCCTCTTCATCATCCTCTTCTTCTTTTTCTTCTACTTCTTCCTCTTCTTCTTCCTATTCTTCTTCTTCTTCTTTCTCTTCTTCTATATCTTCTTCTTCCTCCTCTTTTGCTTATGCTTCTCCTTATTCTAATTTTTTTTCTTCTTCTTCTTCTTCTTCTTCTTTGTCTTCCTCTTCTTCTTCCACTTCTTCTTCATCTTCATCTTCTCATTTTTGTACATCTACTTCTTCTTCTTCTTCTTTTACTGCTACTTCTTCTTCTTGTTCATTTTCTTCTAAATCTTCATAATACATGCCTCTTCTACTTTTTTCTCTTCCTCTTCTTCTTCCTCATCTTTCGTTGCCTTCATCTTGTCCATCCTCTTCCTCTACTACTTCTTCTTCTTCTTCATCTTCTTACTCATCTTCTTCTTCTCTTAATTTGTCTTCTTCTTCAACTTTTTCTTCTTCCTTAACTTTTTCTTCTTCTTCTTCTTCTTCATATTCCTCTTCATCTTCTTCTTTTTCTTCTGTTTTTCTTCTTCCTCATCATCTTCTTCTTCTTCTTCTATTTCTTCTACTTCTTCTCCTTTTCTTCTACTTTTTTCCTCTTCTTCTTCATCTTCTTCTTCTTCTTCTTCTTCTTCTTCTAACTCATCTTCTTCTACTTCTTCTTCTTCCTCTTCTCTTTTTTTGTCTTCTTCATCTTAGACTTCTTTTCTTTGTCCTCCTTGCTCTTCTTTTTCTTCCTCTTCCTCTTCATCCCCATCTTCCACTTTTTAATCTTGTTCTTCTTCTTCTTCTACTACTTCTTTTCTTCCTCTTCTTTTACTTCTTCTTCTTCATTCACTACTTCTTCCACTTCTTATTCATTTTCTTCTTCTTCTTTGTCTTCTTCTTCTTCTTATTAATCTTCTTCTTCTTATTCGACTTTTCGTTCTTCAACTTTTTCATTTTCTTAATCTTCCTCTTCTTCTTCTTCTTCATTTTTATCTTCTTTTTCTTTATCTTCTTCTTTTTCTTCTTCTTTTTAATCTTCTACTTCTCTTCTTCTTCTTCTTCTACTTCCACTACTTCTTCCTCTTCTTTCTCTTCTTCTTCTTCTTCATCATCTTCTTCTAATTCTTATTCTTCTCATTCCTCTTCCTTTTATTCTTCTTCTTCTTCTTCTTTCACATCTTCTTTTTCTACTTCTACTTTTTCTTCTTCTACTTCTTCAACTTTTTCTTCTTCTTATTCTTCTACTGATTCTTTTGCTTCTGCTTCTTCTTCTTCTTTTTCTTTCTTTTGTTCTTCATCTCCTACTTCTTCTTCATCTTCATCTTCTTGTTCTTCTTCTTCTACAACTTATTCTTCCTCTTCTTCTACTTCTTCTTCTTGTTATTCTTCTTCTTCTTGTTCTTCTTG
>CM043874.1:6559811-6564811 GCA_023846275.1 Vanilla planifolia | reverse complement strand
CTTCTATTTCTTCTTCTTCTTCTTCTTTTTCTTCTTCTTCTTCTTCTTCTTCTTCTTCCTCCTTCTTCTTCTTCATCATCATCTTCTCCTTCTCCTACTTCTTCTTCTTCTTCTTCTTGTTCCTCCCCTTCTTTTTCCTCTTTGGCCTATTATTCTTCTTCATCATCTTCTTCTTCTTATTTTCATCTTCCTCTTCTTTGTCTTCTTCTTCTTCTTCTTCTTCTTTTTCAACTTCTTCTTGTTTTTCTTAGTCTTCCACTTGTCCATCTTCTTATTATTCCTCCTCTTCTTCTTCCTCTTCTTCATCATCTTCTTCTTATTTTTCTTCATCTTCTTCTTCATCTTCTTTTTCTTCTTCTTTTTCTTCTTCTTCTTCTTCTTTCTCCTCTTCCTCCTCTTCTCCTTCTTGTTCTTCTTCTACGTCTTCTTCTTCTTCCCCATCTTCTACATTTTCTTCTTCGACACCCTTTTCTTCTCCTTCTTCTTCATCTTCACCTTCTTCATCATCTTCTTCTTCCTCTTCTCCTTTCTCTTCTGGATCTTCATCTACTTCTTCTTCTTCTTCTTCTTCTTCATCTTTATCTTCTTCTTCTTCTTTTTCTTCCTCTTCTTCTTCTTATTCTTCTTCTTCTTCTTCTTCTTCTTCTTCCTCCTCCTCCTCCTCCTCCTCCTACTCCTCCTCACCATCTTCTTCTTCTCGTTTTTGTTCTTTCTCTTCTACTTACTCTTCTTCTCCTTCTCCTTCTTCTTCTTCTTCTTCTTCTTCTACAAGTTCTTCTTCTTCTTCTAATTCTTCTTTGTCCTCCCCCTGCTCCTCCTCTCCATCTTCCTCTTCCACTTCTTCTACTTCTACCTTTTCTTCTTCCTCCTCTTCTCCTTCCTTTTCTTCCTTCTTCTTCTTCTTCTTCTTCCACTACTTTTCTTCTTCATCAACTTCTCATTTTTCTTCCTCTTCTTACCTTTTCTTCTTCTTCTTCTTTGACTTCTTCTACTTCTTTTTCTTCTACTTCTTTATCTTCTTCTTTTTGCTCTTCTTCTTCTTCTTCTTCTAATTCTTCTAAATTTTTTACATCATCTTTTTCTTCTTCTTCCTCTTCTTCTTTAACATCTTACGTCCACTTCTTCTTCTTCTACTCCTTCTCCTTCTACTTCTTCTCATTTTTGTTCTTCTTCTTTTCCTTGTTCTTTTTCTTCTTTTTCTTCTTCTTGTTCTTCTTCTTATCCTTCATCTCCTTCTCCATCTTGTTCTTCTCCTTCTTCTTCTACTCCTTCATCATCTTCTTCTTCTTCTCATTCTTCTCTATTATCTTCTTCTTCTTCTTATCTTTCTTCTTCTTCTCCTCCTCCTTCTTTTTCTCCTTCTTCTTCTTCTTCTTCTTCTCCTTCTTCATGATCTTCTTTGTGTTCTTCTTCTTCTTCTCCTTCTTCTTCTTCATCATCTTCATCGTGTTCTTCTTCTTCTTCTTCCTCTTCTTCTACTTCTTCTTCTTCTTCTTCTTCTTCTTTACTTTCTTCTTCTTCTTCTTCTTTTTACTTTCTTCTTCCTCTTCTTCTTTTTCTTATCTTTCTTCTTCTTCTTATTCTCTTCTTCCCTTTTCTTCTTCTTCTTCTCCTTCTTATTCTTCTTTTTATACTACTACTTCTTCAATTCTTTCTCCTGCTTCTTCAACAACTTCTTCTTCTTCTTCTTCTTCTCCTCCTCCTCCTCCTCCTCCTCCTGCTCCTCTTTTATCTTCTTCTTCTTCTTCTTCTTCTTCTTCTCCATCTTCTTCTTCTTCTCCTTGTTCTTCTTCTTCAACATCTATTTCTTCTTCTTCATCATCATCGTTTTCTTCTTCTTCTTCTTCTTCTTCCTCCTCCTCTTCTTCTTCTTCTTCATCATGATAATCTTCTTCTTCTTCTCCTTCTTCATCTTCTTCTTCTTTTTCTTCATCATCATCATCATCATCATCATCAACTTCTTCCTCTTCTTCTTCTTCTTCTTCTTCTTCTTCTTCACTTCTTCTTCTACTTGTACTTTTTCTTCTTCTTCAACTTCTTCTTCTTCTTCTTCTTCCTTTTCTTCTTATTCTTCTCCTTCCTCTTCTTCTTCTTCTTCATCTTCTCCTTCTTCTTCTTCTTGTACGTATTCTTCTTCTTTTCCTTCTTCATTTTCTTCTCCTTCTTCACCTTCTTCTACTTCTTCTCCTTCCTCTTCTGCTTCCTCTCTTCTTCTTCTTCATCATCTTTTTTTCTTCCTCTTTTTCTTCCTCTTCTTCTTCTTCTTCTTGCACTTCTACTTCTTCTTTTACTACTACTTCTTGATTTCTTCTTCTTTTTCCCCTACTCCTTTTTCTTCTTCTTCCTCTTCTTCTTCTTCTTCTTCTTCTTCTTCTTTGTTTATTCTTCTTTTTTTCTTCATCTTCCTCTTCCATTTCTTCTTCTTCTACTTCTTCTAATACTTCTTCCTATTCTTCTTCTTCTTCTTCTTCCTGCTCCTTGTCCCCCTCCTCCTCTTCCTCCACTTCTTCTTCTTCATCACCTTCTTCTTCTTCTTTTAAGTTTTCTACTTCTTCATCTATTTCTTGTTCTTTCTTCATCTTGCCCTCCTTGTTTTGCTTATTCATCATCTTCTTCTTCCTTTTTTTCTTCTCCTTCTTTTTCTTCTTCTATCTCTTCTTCTTCTTCTTCTTCTTCTTCTTCTTCTACTACTTCTTCTTCTTCTTCTTCTTCTGCTTCTTCTCCTTCTTCTTCTGCTTCTTCTTCTTCTTCTTCTTCCTCTTCTTCTTCTTCTTCCTCTTCTTCCTCTTCTTCTTTTTCTTCCCTCATCTTTTCCTCTTCCTCTTCTTTTTCTTCTACTTCTTTCTCTTCATCTACTACTTCTACTTCCTCCCCTTCTTCTTCTTCTTCGTCTTCTCCTTCTTCTTCTTCTTCCTCCTCTTCTTCTACTTCTGCTTCTTCTCCTTCTACTACTACTTCTTCTTCATGTTCTTCTTCTTCTTCTTCTTCTCATTCTTCTTCTTCTTCACCTTCTTCTTCTTGTTCTTCTTCTTCTTCTTCTTCTTTCTTCTTCTTCTTCTTCTTCTTCTTCTCCTTCCACTTCTTCTTCTACTACTGCTTCTTTTTCTTCTTCATTTCTTCTTCTACTTCTTCTTCTACTTCTTCTTCTTCTCCTACTTCTCATTTTTCTCCTTCTTCCCCTTATTATTCATTTCCATCTTCTTCTCCTTCATCTTCTTTCTCATCATCATCATCTTGTTCTTCTTCTTCTTCTTTTTCTGCTTCCTCTTCTTCATCTTCCCCTTCATCTTTTGCTTTTTCTTCTTCATCATCTTATTCTTCTTCTCCTCCATCTTCTTCTTCTACTACTTCTCCTTTTTCTACTTCTTCTTTTTCTACTTCTTTTTCATCATCATAATCATCTTCTTCTTCTTCCCCTTCTTCTTCTTCACCTTCTCGTTCTTCTTCTTCACTTCTTCTTCTTCCTATTCTCCTTCTTCTTTAGCTTCATCTTCTTCTTCTTCTAAATGTTATTCATCTTCTTTCTCTTCTTCTTTTTCTATTTATTCTTCTTCTTCCTCCTCTTCTTCTCCTCCTTCTTCTTCTTCGTCTTACACGTTTTCTGCTTCTTCATCTTTTTCTTGTTCTTATTCTTTATCTTTCTCTTTTGGTTCTTCTTCTTCTTCTTCTTATTCTTATTCTTCTTCTTCTTCCCCTTCATCTCATTCTTTTTGTTCCTTTTGTTCTTCTTCTTCCCCTTCTTGTTCTTCTTCTTCTATTACTACTTCTTTTTCTTCTTCTTCTACTCTTCTTCTTCCTCTTGTTATTTCTATTCTCCTTCTTCTTCTTCATCTTCTTCCTTTTCTTCTTTTTCTTCCTCTTCTTCTTCATCATCATCATCTTCTTCTTCTTCCTCTTATTCTTCCTCTACTACTACTTCTTCCTCTTCTTCTTCTTCTTCTTTTTCTTCTTCTTCTTCTTCTTCATCTTCCTCTTTATCTTCTTCTTCTTTTTCTTCTTCATCATCATCTTCTTCTTCTTCTCTACGTGTTCTTTTTCTTCTTCTTCTTCCACTTCTTTTTCTTCCTCTTCCTTTTCTTCTTCTTTTACTTCTTCTTCTTCTTCTTCTTCTTCCTCCCCTTCTTCTTCCCCTTTTTCTTCTACTTCTTCTTCACCATTTTCTCCTTCTTCTACTTCTTATTCTTCTTCCTTTTCTTCTTCTTCTTCTTCTTATTCTTAATTTTCTTTTTATTTTTCTTCTTGTTCCGCTTCTTCTTCATCTTCTTTATAATCATCATCAACATCATGATCTTCTTCTTCTTCTCTTCATCATCTTCTTCTTATTCTTCTTCCCCTTCTTCTTTTTCCTCTACTTTTTCTTCTTCTTCTTCTTTTTCTTCTTCATCTTCTTCTACTTCTTCTTCATCTTCTTCTTCTACTTGTTCTTCTTCTTCTTCTTCTTTGTCTTCTTCTTCTTCTTCTTCTCCTTCTTCTTCTTCGTCTTCTTCTTCTTCTTCTTCTTCTTCTTCTCATCCTCCTTCTTCTTCTCCTTCTTCATTTTCTTCTCCTTCTTCTCCTTCTTCTCCTTCTTCTTCTTCTCCTTCTTCCTCTTCTCCTTCATCATAATCTTCTTCTTCATCTTCTTCTACTACTTCTTCTTCTTCTTCTTCCTCTTCTTCTTCTCCTTATTTTTCTTTTTCTTCTTTCTCTTTTACTTCTTCTTTTACTACTAATTTTTCTTCTTCTTGTTCCACTTTTTCTTGTTCTTCTTTTCCTTCTTCTTCTTCTTCTTCTTCTTTGCTTATTCTTTTTCCTTTCTTCATCTTCCTCTTCATTATCTTCCTCTTCCTTTTCTTCTTCTTCTACTTCTTCTACTACTTCTTCATATTCTTCTTCTTCGTCTTCTTCTTCTTCTTCCTCCTCCTCCTCCTCCTCTTCCTCCAGCACCTTAGCATCATCATCATCTTCTTTTTCTTCTTTTATGTTTTGTACTTCTTCAACTATTTCTTGTTATTTTCTTC
>CM043874.1:6554811-6557311 GCA_023846275.1 Vanilla planifolia | reverse complement strand
TCTTCTTCTTCTTCTTCTTCTTCTTCATCTTCATCTTCCTCTTCTACCACTTCTTCTTCTTCTTCTTCTTCTTCTTCTTCTTCTTCTCTTATCTCCTCTTCTTGTTTTTGTTCTTCTTCTTCTTCTTCTTCTTCTTTTCTTTCTACCTCTTCTTCTTCTTCTTCCTCTTCTCATTATTCTTCTTCTTCTTTTTCTTCTTTGTCTTCCACTTCTTCTTCTCTTCTTCTTCTTCTTCTTCTTCTCCTTGCTCCTCCACCTCTTTTTCTTTCTCTTCTTTTTCTTCTTCTTCTCCTTTCTCCTCCTCTTCTTCCTTTTCTTCTTCTTCCTCTTCTTCCTCAATGTTTTCATCTTCATCATGTTTTTATTGTTCTTCTTCTTCACCTTCTCTTTCTTAATCTTTTCTTTTTCTTCTTCTATTTTTTCTTGTTCTTCTTCTGCTTCTTCTTCTTCTTCATATTCTTCTTTTTCTTGTTGTTGTTGTTGTTCTTCTTCTTCATCTTCTTCTTCATTTACTACTTCTCCGTCTTCTTCTTCTTCTTTACCATCTTCTTCTTTTCTTTTCACCATCTCTTCTTCTAGTTCTTCTACATCTTCTTGTTCTTCATTCACTTTTTCTTCTTCTTCTTGTTTTTCTTCTTCAGCTTCTTTTTCTCCTTCATCCTCCTCTTCTTCATCTTCTTCTTATTCATCATCTTCTTCAGCTTCTTCTTCTTCTTCTTCTTCTTCAACTTCATCTACTTCTGTTTCTTCTTCTTCCACTTCTTTTTCTTCTTCTTCTTCTTCTTCTTCTTCTTCATCTTCTTTGTCTTCTTTTTCATCAATTTCTTCTTCTCCTTCTTCCTCCGGCTCTACTTTTTCTTCATTCTTCTCTTCTCCTTCTTCTTCTACTTCTTTTTCAATTTTTTGTTCAACTTTTTCTTCCTCTTCTCCTTTTGCTACTTCTTCTTCTTTTGCTTCTTCTTGTTCTCCTTCTTCTTCTTCTTCTTCTTCTTCTTTTCCTTCTTCTTCTTCTTCTTTTTCTTATTCTTCTGATGTTTCTTATTCTTCTTCTTCTTCTTCTTCTTATTCTTCTTCTTCTTCTTCTTCTTATTCTTCTTCTTCTTCTTCTTTTTCTTCATCATCTTCTGCTTCTTCTTCATCTTCTTCTTCTTCTTCTTTCGCTTCTTCTTCTTCTTCTTCTTCTTCTTCTTTTTCTTCTTCTTCTTCTTCTTCTTCTGCTTGTTATTCTTCTTCTTTTGCTTCTTCTTCTTCTTCTTCTTCCTCTAGGTTGACTTCTTCTTCTTTTTTCTTTATCTTCTTCTTCTTCTAGCTCTTCTTCTTTTTCTTCTTTTTCTTCCTCTTTGTGTTCCTCCTTCACTTTTTCCTCCTCTGCTTCATCTTCTTCCTAATTTTCCTCTTCTTCTTCTTCTTCTTCTTCTTTCTTCCCATCATCATCATCATCTTCTTCTTCTTCTTCTTCTTCCTATTTGTCTTCTTCTTCTTCTTCTTTTCTACTTCTTGTTGTTGTTCTTCTTGTTATTCTTCTTCTTCCTCCTCTTCTTCTTCTACTTTTTCATCATCATCTTCTTCTTCTTCTTCTTCTTCTTCTTCTTCATCCTCCTCCTCTTCTTCTATTTCTTCTTCTTCGTCCTCCTCCTTCTCCTCCTCTTCATCCACTTCTTATTCTTCTTCTTCTTTTCCTTCATCATGTTCTTCTTTTTCTACTTCTACGCTTTCACCTTCTACATGTATTTCTTGTTCTTCTCCTTCATTTTCCCCTTCTTGTTTTTTTTCTTCTTTTTCTTCTTCATCCACCGCTTCTTCTTCTTCTTCTCATTCTTCTTTTACTACTTCTTCTTCATCTTCTTCTACTTATTCTTCTTCTTTCATTTCTTATTCTTTGTCTTCCTTTTTTTCTTCATCTTCTTATTCTTCTACTCCTTTGTCCTCTTTTTCTTCTCTTTGTTTTTCTTCCTCATCTTCTTCTTCTTCTTCTTTGCCTTCTTCTTCTTCTTCTTCTTCTTCTTCTTCTTTTTCTTCTCCTTCATCTTCTTCTTTTGGTTCTTCTTCTTCATCTTCTTCTTCTTCTTCTTCTTCTTCTTCTTCTTCTTTTTCTTTTACATTTATTGTTGTTCATCTTTTTCTTTTTCTTCTTCTCCTCTTCCTCCTTCATTTTCTTCTTCTTTTGATTCTTCTTCTACTTCTTCTTCCTCTTCTTCTTCTCCTTCTTCTTGTTCTTCTCCTTCTCCTTCTTCTAGTCCTTCTTCACCTTCTTCTATTTCTTGTTCTTCTTCCTCTTTCACTTCTTCTTCATCTTTGACTTCTTCTTCTTCTTCTTCTTCTTCTTTTCTTCTTCATCTTCTTCTTCTTCTTTTCTTCCTCATCCACTTCTTGGTCTTATTCTTCTTCTTCCTCTTCTCTTATTATTTTCTCTTCTTCATTTTTTGTTTCTTCTACTCCTCCTTCTCCTTCTTCTTCTTCTTCTTCTTCATCTAAGTCATCCTCTTTTAATTCTTCTTCC
>CM043874.1:6547311-6549811 GCA_023846275.1 Vanilla planifolia | reverse complement strand
TCAACCACTTCTTCTTCTTCTTCATTTTTTTTGCGTGTTCGTCTTCTTTTTCTTCTTCTTTCTCTACTTCTTTTTCTTCTTTTTCTTCAGCATCTTCTTCCCCCTCTACCTCCTCTTGCTCCTTTTCTTCTACTTCTTCATCTTCTTCCTCCCCTTCTTCTTCCTCTTCTTTCCTTTCTTCTTCTTCTCCTATGTTTTTTCGTCATCTTTTTTTGTTCTTTTTCCTAATCTTCTTGTTCTAGTTCTTTTTCTTCTTCTTATTGCTCTTCCACTTCTTCTTCCTCCACCTCCTTTTCATCCTCTTCTTCTTCTTGTTCTTCTTCTTCTACTTTTTCTTCTTCTTCATTTCTTCTTCCTCCTCTTCTTCTCCTCCTTCTCGTTCTTCTTTGCCTTCTTCTTCTTCTTTTTCTTCATATTTTTCTTCTTCTTCTTCTTCTTCGTCTTCTTCTGGTTCTTTTTCTTCTTCTTTGCCGTCTTCTTCTTCTTCTTCATCGGCTTCTTCTTCTTCTTCTTCCCCTTCATTTTTCTTCTTCTTCTTCTTCCTCCTATTCCTCCTCCTCCTCTTCTTCTTCATCTTCTTCTTCTTCCCCTCCTCCTCCTCTTATTCTTCTTCTTCTTCTATGTTGTCTTTTATTTCTTCATTTTCTTCTTCTTCTTCCACATCTTAATCCTCCTCTTCTTCTTCTTCTTCTACTTCTTCATCTTCTTCCTCCTCCTCCTCTTCTTCCTCCTCTTCTCCTTCCACTTCTCCATCCTCCTTCTCTTCTTCATCCTCTTCTTCTTCATCTTTTTCTTCTTCTTCAATTTCTTCTAAGTCGTCTTCTTCTTCTTCTTTTCTTTCTTTATCCTCTTCTTCTTACTCAACCTCTTCTTTTTCTTCTTCTTCTTCTTCTTGTACTTCTTCTTCTTCTATCTCCTCCTCATCCCCCTCCATTGTTTCTTCCTTCTTTTCTTCTTCTTCTTCTTCTGTCATTTCTTCTTCTTCTTCTTTTTCTTCTTCCTCCTCCTCATCCTCCTCTTCTTCTTCTTTTTCTTTCTCTTCCTCCTCTTCTTCGTCTTCTTCTTCTTCTTCTTCTTCTACTTCTTCCTCTTCTTTTTCTTCTACTTCTTCTTCTTCTTCTTCTTCTTCTTCCTCCTCTTCTTCTTTTTCTTCTTCTTCTTGTTTTTCCTCTTCCTCTTCTTCTTCTCCTCCTCCTTCCTCTTTTTCTTCTTCATCTTCTTCTTCCTCTTCTTTTTCTTCTACTTCTTCTTCTTCTTCTTCTTCTTCTTCTTTTTCTTCCTCTTCTTCTTTTTCTTCTTCTTTTTTTTCCTCTTCCTCTTCTTTTTCTCCTCCTTCCTCTTTTTCTTCTTCATCTTCTTCTTCTTCTTCCTCTTCTTCTTCTTCTTGTTCCTCTTTTTATTCTTCTTCTTCTTCTTCTGTTTCTTCTTCTTCATCTTGTTCTTCTTCTTCTTCTACCACCTTCTTTTCTTGCTCTTCGTCTTCTTGTTGTTCCTTTTCTACGTTATCTTCTTTTCTTTTTCTTTGCCTTCTTTCCTTCTTCTTCTTCTTCACCAGCTCCTTCTTCTTCATCTTCTTGTTCCTCTTCTTCTTCTTCTTCTTCTTCTTCTTCCTCTACTTCTTAATTTTCTTCTTCTTTTTCTTCTTCTATCCTCTTCTTGTTCTTCTACTTCTTTTTCTTCTTCTTCTTCTTCTTCTTCCTCATCTTCTTCTTTTTCTTTTTGCTCTTCTTCCCCTTCTTCTCTTCTTCTTCTTCTTCTTCTACTTCTTCTTCTTCTTGAACTTCATTGCTTGATCCTCTTCTTTTTCTTCTTCTTTCTCTTTTTCTTCTTCGTCTTCTTCTTTTTCTTCTTCTTCTTCTTCTTCTTCTGCTTCTTCTTCCTCCCCACCCCCTCTTGTTCCTTTTCTTCTACTTCTTCATCTTCTTCCTCCTCTTCTTCTTCCTCTTCTTTCTTTTCTTTTTCTTCTTCACCAACGTTTTCTTCTTTATTTTTTTTCTTTTTCCTAATCTTCTTGTTGATGTTCTTTTTCTTCTTCTTGCACTTCTTCTTCCCCATCTTGTTCTTCTTCTGCATTTGCTCCTTCTTCTTCCTACTTTTCTTCTTCTTCTACCTATTCTTCTACTTTTACTTCTTCTTCTTCTTTTTCCACTTCTTCTTAATATTTTCTTCTTCTTCTTCCTCTTCTTCATCTTCTTTTTCTTCTTCTTCTTCTTCTTCTTCTTCTTCTTCTTCTTTTTCTTCTTCTTCTTCCTTTGATTCTTCTTTTTCTTCCTCTACCTCTTCTACTTCCTCTCCTTCTTGTTATTCTTCTTCTACCTTTTATTCTTCATTTCTTCTTCTTCTTCTTCTTCTACTCCTTCTTTGCCTTCATATTCTTCCTCTTTTTCTTCATCTTCTTCTTCTTCTTCTTCTTCTTTGTCTTCATCTTCTTCTGCTTCTTTTACTTCTTCTTCGTCATCTTCTTCTTCTTCTTCTTCTTCTTCTTCTTCATCGACTTCTT
>CM043874.1:6529811-6534811 GCA_023846275.1 Vanilla planifolia | reverse complement strand
CTTCTTCTTCTTCTTGTTCTTCTTCTTCTTCTTCTCCTTCTTCTTCTTCTTCTTCTTCTTCTTCCTCTTCTAACTTATCTTTCTTCTTCGTCTTCTTGTTTCTCCACTTCTTCTTCTTGTGTTTATTCATCATCTTCTTCTTATTCTTCTTCTTCTTCTTCTTCTTCTTCGTTTCTTCTTTTTGTTTCTTCTTCTTCTTCTTCTTCTTCGTCTTCTTCCTCATCGTCTTCTTCATCTTTCTCTTGTTCTTCTTCTTGTTCTTCTTCTCCTTCTTCTTCTTCTTCTTATCTTCTTCCTCTTCTTCTTCTTCTGCTTATTCTTCTTCTTTTGTTCTTCTTGTTCTTCTTCTTTTGTTCTTCTTCTTCTTCCTTTTCTTCTTCTTCTTCTTCTTCATCTTCTTTTCATTCTTCTTTTTCTTCAACTTCCTCTTCTTCTTCTTCTCCTTCTTCTTCTTCATCTTCTTCTTCTTCTTTTTCTTCTTTTACTTCTTCTTCCTCTTCTTCTTCTTCTTCTTCTTCTTCCTCTTCTTCTTCTTCTTCTTCTTATTCTTCTTCTTCTTTTTCACTTCTTTATTCTCTTCTTCTTTTTCTTCCTCTTATTCTTCTTCTTCTTCTTGTTCTACTTCTTTCTCTTCTTCTTCTCCTTCTGCTTATTCTTTATCTGCTTCTTCTTTTTCTTCTTCTTTTTCTTCTTCTTCTTCTTCTTCTTCTTCTTCTTCAACTTCTAGTTCATCAACCTCGTACTCTTCTTCTTGTTCTTCTTCTTCTGCTTCTTCCTCTTATTCTTCTTGTTCGAATTGATCTTCTTTTTCTTCACCTTCTACTTCTTCATCTTCTTCATCTTCTTCTTTTTCTTTTTAATCTTCCTCCTCCTCCTCCTCCTCTTCTTCCTCTTCCTGTTCTTCTTCTTCCTGATTATCTTTTCGTTCTTTGTTCTCTTTTTCTTCTTCTTCTTTATTGTCATCTTCTACTTCTTATTTTTCTTCTTCTTCTTCTTCTTCTTCTTCATTTTCATCTTCTACTTTTTCTTATTTTTCTTCTCCTCTTCTTCTTCTTCTTCTTCTTCTCCTTTTTCTCTTCTTCTTTCTCTTCCCCTTCTAATTCTTCTTCTTCACCTTTTCTTCTTCTTCTTGTTCATCAGCCTCTTCTTTTTGTTCTTCTTCTTCTTATTCTTATTCCTTCTCTACTTTTCCTTCATCTTCTTCTGCTTCTTCTTCTTCTTCTTCTTTTACTTCTACTTCTCCTTCTACTACTCCTACTTATTCTTTTTCTTCTTCTTCTTCTATTTCTTCTTCTTCTTCTTCTTCTTCTTCTACTTCTTCTTCTTCTTCTTCCTTCTTCTTCTTCTTCATCATCTTCTCCTTCTCCTACTTCTTCTTCTTCTTCTTCTTCTTTTACTTCTTCTTCTTCTTCTTCTTCTTCTTCTTTTTATTTTCTTCTTCTTCTTCTTATCTTTTTTCTTGTTCTTATTCTCTTCTTCCTTTTTCTTCTTCTTCTTCTTCTTCTTCTTCTTCTTCTTATACTATTACTTCTTCTTTTACTTCTTTTTCAACTCTTTCTCCTACTTCTTCAATATCTTCTTCTTCTTCTTCTTCTTCATCTTCTCCTCCTCCTCCTGTTACTCCTCTTTTATCTTCTTCTTCTTCTTCTTCTCCCACTTCTTCTCCTTCTTTTTCTTCAACATCTATTTATTCTTCTTCATCATCATCATCATCTTCTTCTTCTTCTCCATCTTCTTCTTCTTCTTCTTCCTCTTCTGCATCTTATGCTTCTTCTTCTTCCTCCTCCTCCTGTTCTGCTTCTTCTTCTTCATCATCATAACCTTCTTCTTCTTCTCCTTCTTCATGTTCTTCTTTTTCTTCATCATCATCATAATCATCATCTTCTTCTTCTTCCTCTTTTTCTTCTTCTTCTTCTTCTTCTTCCTCTTCTTCACTTCTTCTTCTACTTCTTCTTTTTCTTCTTCAACTTCTTCTTCTTCATCATCTTCCTTTTCTTGTTATTCTTCTTCCTTTTCTTCTTCTTCTTCTTCCTCTTCCTGTTCTTCTTTTTCTTCTTCTTCCTCTGCTCCTTTTTCTTCTTCTTCCTCTTGTTCTTCTTCTTTGTTTATTCTTCTTTTTTTCTTCATCTTCCTCTTCCTTTTCTTCTTCTTCTACTTCTCCTAATACTTCTTCCTATTCTTCTTCTTCTTCTTCTTTCTCCTCCTCCTCCTCCTTCCCCTCCTCCTCTTTCTCTACTTCTTCTTCATCATCACCTTCTTCTTCTTCTAAGTTTTCTACTTCTTCATCTTTTTCTTGTTTTTTATTCATCATGTCCTCCTTACTTTGCTTTTTCTTCTTCTTCTTCTTAATTTTTTTTCTTCTCCTTCTTGTTCTTCTTCTATCTCTTCTTGTTCTTCTTCTTCTACTTCTGTTTCTTCTTCTTCTTCTTCTTCTTCTTCTCCATCTCTTCTACTTCTTCTTGTTCTTCTTCTTCCACTTCTTCTTCTTGTTCTTCCTCTTCCTCCCCTTCTTCTTCTTCTTCGTCTCCTTCTTCCTCCTCCTCCTCTTGCTCCTCCTATTCTTCTTCTACTTCTCCTTCTTCTTCTGCTTCTACTACTACTTCTTTTTCTTCTTCTTCTACTTCTACTACTACATCTTTTTCTTCTTCTTCTTCTTCTCGTTCTTCTTATTCTTTGCTTTCTTCTTCTTGTTCTTCTTTTCTTCTTCTTCTTCTTCTTCTTCTTCTTCTTCTCCTTCCACTTCTTCTTCTACTACTGCTTCTTCTTCTTCTTCTTCTTTTCTTCTTCTACTTCTTCTTCTTCTCCTTCTTCTCATTTTTCTCCTCCTTCTCCTTATTATTCATTTCGTTCTTCTTCTCCTTCATCTTCTTTGTCATCATCATCATCTTCTTCTTCTTCTTCTTTTTCTGCTTCCCTTTCTTCTTCTTCCCCTTCATCTTCTGCTTCTTCTTCTTCATCATCTTATTCTTCTTCTTCTCCTCCTTCTTCTACTACTTCTCCTTTTTCTACTTCTTCTTCTTTCGCTACTTCTTCTTCTTCTTCATCATCTTCAACTTCTTCTCCTTCTTCTTCACGTTCTTGTTCTTCTTCTTCACTTCTTCTTCTTCCTGTTCTTCTTCTTCTTTAGCTTCATCATCTTCTTCTTCTAAATGTTATTCTTCTTCTTTCTCTTCTTCTTCTTCTATTTGTTCCCCTTCTTCCTCCTCTTCGTCTCCTTCTTGTTCTTCTTCTTCTTCTTCGTCTTCTTCTTTGTTTTCTGCTTCTTCATCTTTCTCTTGTTCTTCTTCTTTATCTTTTTCTTCTGGCTCTTCTTCTTCTTCTTCTTCTTATTCTTATTCTTCTTCTTCTTCCCCTTCTTCATGTTCTTTTTCTTCCTTTTCTTCTTCTTCTTCCCCTTCTTGTTCTTCTTCCTCTACTTCTTTTTCTTCTTCTACTTCTCCTTCTTCTTCTTCTTCTTCTTCCTCTTGTTATTTCTCTTCTTCTTATTTTCTTCTTCGTCTTCTTCCTTTTCTTCTTTTTCTTCCTCTTCTTCTTCAACATCATCTTCTTCTTCTTCTGCTTCTTTCTCTTCTTCTACTACTACTATTTCTTCCTCTCCTTCTTTTTCTTCATCTTCCTCTTTATCTTCTTCTTCTTTTTCTTCTTCATCATCTTCTTCTTCTTCTTCTTCTCTACTTGTTTTTTTTCTTCTTCTTCCTCTTCTTTTTCTTTTTCTTCCTTTACTTCTTCTTTTACTTCTTCTTCCTCTTCCCATTTTTTCTTCTGCTTCTTCTTCTTCACCATTTTCTTCTTCTTCTTCTTCTTCTTCTTCTTCTTCTTCTTAATTTTCTTTTTCTTTTTCTTCTTGTTCCACTTCTTCTTCATCTTCTTTATAATCATCATCAACATCATCATCATCTTCTTCTTCTTCCTCTTCATCATCTTCTTCTTATTCTTCTTCTTCTTCTTCTTGTTCTACTTTTTCTTCTTCTTCTTCTTCTTCTTCTTCTTCTTCTTCTTCATCTTCTGCTTCTACTTGTTCTTCTTCTTCTTCTTCTTCTTCTTCTTCTTCTTCTCCTTCTTCTTCTTCGTCTTCTTCTTCTTCTTCTTCTTCTTCTTCTCCTTCTTCTTCTCCTACTTTATTATATTCTCCTTCTTCTCCTTCTTCTTCTTCTCCTTCTTCCTCTTCTCCTTCATCAGATTCTTCTTCTTCAACTTCTTCTACTTCGTTTTATTCCTCTTCTTCTTCTCCTTCTTCTTCCTCTTCTTTCACTTTTACTTCTTCTTCTTTTACTACTATTTCTTTTTCTTCTTCTTGTTCCACTTTTTCTTCTTCTTCTTTTCCTTCTTCTTCTTCTTCTTCTTCTTCTTCTTCTTTGCTTATTCTTCTTCTTTTTCTTCATCTTCCTCTTCATTATCTTCCTCTTCTTTTTCTTCTTCTTCTACTTCTTCTACTACTTCTTCCTATTCTTCTTCTTTTTCTTTTTCTTCTTCCTACTCGTCCTCCTCCTGTTCCTTTTTTCTTCTCCTTCTTAATCTTCTTCTATTTCTACTTATTCTTTTTCTTCTTTCTCTTCTTCTTCTTCTTCTTCTTCTTCCTTCTCCTCCTCCTCCTCTTGCTCCTCTTCTTCTTCATCTACTTCTCCTTCTTCTTCTTCTTCTTCTTCTCCTTCTTCGTCTTCTCGGCCTTCTTCTTCTTCTTCTTCTTCCTCTTCTTCCTCCGCTTCTTCTTCTTTTTCTTCTTCTTCTTCTTCTTCACCTTCCTCTTCTTCTTCTACTACAGCTTCTTCTTCTTGTTCATCTTCTCTTCTTCTACTACTTCTCCTTCTCGTTTTTCTTCGTCTTCTCCTTCTTATACCTTTCCTTCTTCTCCTTTGTCTTCTTTGTCATCATCATCATCATCTTCTTCTTCTACTACTTCTTCTTCCTCTTCTTCTTCTTCTTCTTCTTCTTCTTCTTCTGCTTTTTCTTCCTCTTCTTCTTCTTCTTCGTCCTCTTCATCAACTTTTGCTTCTTCTTCT
>CM043874.1:6519811-6522311 GCA_023846275.1 Vanilla planifolia | reverse complement strand
AGTCATCTTCTTCTTCTTCCTCCTCCTCTTCTTCTTCTTCTTCTTCTTCTTCTTCTGCTTTGCCTTCTTCTTCCTCCTCCTCCACCTCTACTTTTTCTTCTTCTTCTTCTTCTTCTTCTTTCATCATCGCATTATCATCATCATCTTCTTCTTCTTCCTCTCCTTTTTTTGTTCATCATCATCTTCTTCTTCTTCTTCTTCTTGTTCCTCTACCACTTCTTCATATTCTTCTTCTTCTTCTTCTTCCTCTTCTTCATTTCTTATTTGCTCTTCATTATCTTTTTGTTCTTCTACTCCTCCTCCTTTTTCTTCTTCTTTTACTTCTTTTTCGTCTTCTTCTTCTTTTAAGCCATCTTCATCATCTTCTTCTTCTTCATCCACCTCTTCTACTTCTTCTTCTTTTTCTTCTGCTTTGTCTTCTTCTACCACCTCCTCCACCTCCAGTTTTTCTTCCTCTTCTTCTTCTTCTTCTTATTCTTTCATCATCACCATCATCATCATCTTCTTCTTCTTCTTCTTGTTCTACTTATTTTTCTTCTTTTTCTTCTTCTTTTTCTTCTTCTTCTTCTTCATCCTTTTCTTTTTCTTCTTCTTCTTCTTCTTCTACTTCTTCATCTTCTTCCTCCTCCTCCTCCTTCTCCTCCTCCACCTCTTCTTCTTCTTCTTCTTCTTCCACTTGTTCCTCTTCTTCTTCTTCTCTTTTTTCTTCCTCTTCTTTTTGTTCTTCTTCTTCTACTTTTTCTTCTTCTTCTTCTTCTTCATTCACTTCTTGTTTTTCTTGTTTTTCTTCCTATTCTAATACCTCTATTTCTTCGTCTTCTTCTTCTTCTTCATCTTCTTCTCCTACTTCTTCTTCTTCACCTTCTCCTTTTTCTTCCTCCTCCTTTTCTTCCTCTTTTCCTTCTAGTTCCTCTTCTTCTCCAAATTTTTCTTCTTCTTCTTCTTCTTCTTCTCCACCTATTACTTCCTTTGCTTCTTTTACTTCTTCTTCATCATCATCATCATCTTCTTCTTCTTCTTCTTCTTCCACTATTTCTTCCTCTTCTTTTTTCGTTCTTCTTCTTCTTCTACTACTACTACTTCTTCTTCTCCTCCTTCTTCTTCTTCTTCTTCTTCTTCTAGCTCCTCCTCCACCTCCAATTTTTCTTCCTCTTCTTCTTCTTCTTTGATCATCACCATCATCATCATCATCATCATCATCTTCTTCTTCTTCTTTCTCTCCTTCTTTCTTCATCATCATCATCTTCTTCTTCTTCTTCTTCTTGTTCTTCCATTACCACTCCTTCATATCCTTCTTCTTCTTCTTCTTGTTCTTCTTCTTCATTTACTATTTGCCCTTCTTCATCTTTTTGTTCTTCTACTCCTCCTCCTCCTCCTTCTTCTTCTTCTAAGTCATCTTCTTCTTCTTCTTCTTCCTCCTCTTCTTCTTCTTCTTCTTCTTCTTCTTCTTCTTCTGCTTCGTCTTCTACTACCTCCTCCTCTACCACTAGTTTTTCTTCCTCTTCTTCTTCTTCTTCATCTTTCATCATCACCATCATCATCATCCTCATCTTCTTCTTCTTCTTCCTCCTCTTGTTCATCTTCTTTTAGTTCTTCTTCTTCTCCTACTTGTTCTTCTTCTTTTTCTTCTTCTTCTTCTTCTTCTTCCTCTTCTTCTTCTTCTTCGTCTTCCACTTCTTCTGCTTCTTCTTCTTCCTCCTCCTCCTCCTCCACCTCTTCTTCTTCTCCTTCTTCCACTTGCACCTCTTCTTCTTCTTCTCTTTTTTCTTCCTCTTGTTGTTCTTGTTCTTCTTTTACTTCTTCTTCTTCTTCTTCTTCATTCACTTCTTGTTTTTATTCTTTTTCTTCCTATTATAACACCTCTCTTTCTTCTCTTCTTAATCATCATCATCATCTTCTTCATCTTCTTCTTCTTCTTCTTCTCCTTCTCCTTTTTCTTCCTCCTCCTCCTTTTCTTCCTCTTTTCCTTCTAGTTCTTCTTCTTCTGCATCATATTCTTCTTCAACTTTTTCTTCTTCTTCTTCTTCTTCTTCTTCTTCTTCTTCTTCCATTTCTTCTTCTTCTTCTCCACCTACTACTTCCTTTGCTTCTCTTACTTCTTCTTCATCATCATCGTCATCATCATCTTCTTCTTCATCTTCCACTATTTCTTCCTCTTTTTCTTTTCGTTCTTCTTCTTCTTCTTCTTCTTCTTCTCTTTCTTCTTCTTCATCTTCTTCTTCTTCTTCTTTTTCTTCATCTTCTTCTTCTTCTTCTTCTTGTTCTTATTCCTTTTCTTATTCTTCTTCCTCTACCTCTTCTTCTTCATCTTCGTCTTCTTCTTCTTTTTCTTTATTTACTATTTATTCTTCTTCAAATTTTTATTCTTCTTCTTCTTATTCACCTCCTCTTTCTATTCCTTCTTCTCCTTCTTTTTCATCATCATCTTCTTCTTCTCTTACTTCCTCTTCTTCGTCTTCTTCTACTTTTTACTTCTTCTTCTTCGTCTTCTTCTTACTTT
>CM043874.1:6502311-6509811 GCA_023846275.1 Vanilla planifolia | reverse complement strand
CATCATGTTCTTCTTCTTCTTCTTCTTCTTCTTCTTCTTCTTCCTCCTTCTCATCTTCTTATAGATCTTCTTCTTCTTCTCCTTCCTATTCTTCTTCTTTTTCTTGTTCTTCCTCTTTTCTTTCATCCTCTTCTTCTTCTTCTTCTTCTTCTCCTTCCTATTCTTCTTCTTTTTCTTGTTCTTCCTCTTTTTCTTCTTCCTCTTCTTCTTCTTCTTCCTCCTCTTCCTCCTCCTTCTCCTCCTCCACCTCTTTTTCTTTTTCTTCTTCTTCCTCTTGCTCTTCTTATTCTTCTTCTCCTTTTTCTTCCTCTTCTTCTTCTTCTTCTTCCTCTTCTTATTCATCTCCTTCTTCATCTTCTTCTTGTTCTTGTTGTTGTTGTTGTTCTTCTTCTTCTTCTTCTTCTTCTTCTTCTTCTTCTTCTTCTTCTCCTTCTCCTTTTTCTTCCTCCTCCCTATCATCCTCTTTTCCTTCTAGTTCTTCTTCTTCAAAGTTATATTCTTCTTCAACTTCTTCTTCTTCTTCTTTTCCATGTTCTTCCCTTTCTTCTTCTTCTTTTACTACTACTTCTTCTCCCACTCCTTTTTATTGTGCTTCTTATACTTCTTGTTCTTCTTCTTCTTCATCATCATCATCATCTTCTTCTTCTTCCATAATTTCTTCCTCTTCATTATTTTGTTCTTATTCTTCTTCTTCTTCTTCTTCTCCTTCTTCCTCCTCTTCTTGTTCTTGTTCTTCTTTTTCTTCAACTTCTTCTTCTTCTTTTTCTTTTTCTTATTCTTATTCTTCTTCCTCTACCTCTTCTTCTTCGTCTTCGTCTTCTTCTTTTTTTCTTCTTTTTCTTCTTTTACTATTTATTCTTCTTCAACTTTTGGTTCTTCCTCTTCTTCACCTCCTCTTTCTTCTCCTTCTTCTTCTCCATCTTTTTCTTCTTCATATTCTTCTTGTCCTACTTCTTCTTCTTTGTCTTCTTCTTCTACTTCTTACTTTTCATATTCTTCTTCTTCTCCTTCTTCTTCCACATTTTCTTCTTCTTTATTTTTTCTTGTTCTTCTTCTTGATTTTCTCTTTCTTTTTCCAATTATTTTTCTCCTTCTTCTTGTTCTTCTTCTGCTTATTCATCATCATCATTATCTTCTTCTTCTTCTACTTCTTCTACTTCATTTTCTTCTTTTTCTTCTCCTTCTTCTTCTTCTTCTTCTTCTCTTCTTCTTTATTTTCTCCTTCTTCTTCTTCTTCATCTTCTTTTTCTTTTTTCTCTTCTTCCCTTTCTTCTCTTCTTCTTCTTCTTCTTCCTCTACCACTTCATCTTCTTCCTCTTCTTCTTCTTCTTCTTTGCTTGTTCCTCTTCTTGTTCTTCTTCTTTCTCTTCTTCTTCTTCTTCTTCGTCCTCCTCCTCCTCCACACCCTTTTGTTCCTTTTCTTCTACTTCTTCATCTTCTTCCTCCTCTTCTTCTTCTTCCTTTTCTCTCTTTTCTTCTTCTTCTTCACCTACGTTTTCTTCATCATTTTTTTTGTTTCTTTTTCCCAATCTTCTCGTTCTAGTTCTTTATCTTCTTCTTCTTATTCTTCTTCCACTTTTTCTCCCCCTTCTCGATCTTCTTCTGCTTCTACTCTTACTTTTTCTTCCTTTTCTTCTTCTACTTCTTCTTCTTCTTCTTCTTTGTCCAGTACTTCTTAATCTTTTCTTCTTCTTCTTCTTCCTCTTCTTCATCTCCTTTTTCTTTTTGTTCTTGTTCTTCTTTTTCTTCTTCTTCTTCTTCCCTTGATTGCTCTTTTTCTTCCTCCACCTCTTCTCCTTTCTCTTCTTTGTCTTGTTCTTCTTCTACATGTATTCTTCTTTTCTTCTTCTTCTTCTTCTTCTTCATCTTCTGCTCCTTCTTTTCCTGCATATTAGTCTTCTTCTTCATCATCATTTTCATCTTCTTCTTCTTCTTCATCGATTTCTTCTTCTTGTTCTTTTTCTTCTTCTTTTTCTTCTTCTTCTTCCTCTTCCTCCTCCTCTTCCTCTTCTTCTTCTTCTTCTTATTTTTCTTCTTCTTATTTTGCTTCTTCTTGTTCTTCTTCTTCTTTTTCTTCGTCTTCTTCTCTTTATATTTCTTCTTCTTCTTCTGTTTATCCTTGTTATACGTCTTCGTCTTCCTCTTCTTCTTCATCTTCTTCTTCTTCTTCTTCTTCTTCTTTGTCTCCTACTTCTTTTTCTTTTTATTTTTCTTCTTCAACTTCTACTTCTTTGTCATCTTCTTCTTCTTCCGCTTCTTCTTCTTCTTCCTACACCTCCTCTTCTTCTTCCTCTTCTTCTTCTTCTTTTTCATTTTTTTTCTTTTTCATCTTTTGCATTTTCTTCTTCCTCTTCTCCTTCTTCTTCTTTTGCTTCTTCTTCTTCTTCTCATTCTACTCCTTTCTCTTCTTCTGCTTCTTCTTTTCCTTCTTCTTCTTCTTCTTCCTCTCCTTCTTTTTGTTTGCCATCTTCTTATTTTCTTTCTTCTTCTTCTTTGCTTCCTTCTTTTTGTTTGTCATCTTCTTCTTCTTCTTCTTCATCTTTGTCTTCTTCATTTTCTTCATCATGATCTTCTTCTTCTTCTTCTTCTTCTTCTTCTTCCTCTACTTCTTCTTCCTCTACTTCTTCTCCTTCCTCTTCTTCTTTTACGTTCTCTTCTTTTTCTTCATTTTCTTCTTTTTCTTCAACATCTTATTCCTATTCTTCTTCTTCTTGTACTTCTTCATCTTCTTCCTCCTCCTTCTACTCGTCTTCCACTTCTTCTTCTTCTTCGTCTTTTTTAGTTCTTCTTGTTCTTCTAAGTCGTCTTGTTCTTCTTCTTCATTTCCTTCTTTATCCTCTTCTTCTTATTCTTCCCCTTCTTCTTCTTCTTCTTCTTTTACTTTTTCTTTTTATTCTTTCTCCTCCTCCTCCTCCTTCATTGTTTCTTCCTCATTTTTGCCTTCTTCTTCTTCCACCACTTCTTCTTCTTCTTCATCATCATCTTCTTCTTCTGCTTCTTCTTCTTCATCTTCCTTTACTTCTTCTTCATCATCATCATCTTCTTCTTCCTCTCCTTCTTCTTCTTCTTTTTCTTCTTCTTCCTCTTCCTATTCTTCTTTCTCATTTTCTACTTCTTCTTCTTCTACTACTTCTTCTTGTTCTTCTTTGTCTTCTTCTTCTTCTTCCTCTCCTTCTTTCTTCATCATCATCATCATCATCATCATCATCTTCTTCTTCTTCTTCTTCTTTTTCTTCCTCTACCACTTCTTCATATTGTTCTTCTTCTTCTTCTTGATCTTCTTCTTCATTTACTATTTTCTCTTCTTCATCTTTTTGTTCTTCTACTCCTCCTCCTTCTTCTTCTTCTTCTTCTTTTTGTTCCTCTACCACTCTTTCATATTCTTCTTCTTCTTCTTGTTCTTCTTCTTCTTTCGCTTTGTCTTCTTCTACCTCCTCCTCCACCTCCAGTTTTTCTTCCTCTTCTTCTTCTTCTTCTTTCATTATCGCCATCATCATTATCATCTTCTTCTTCTTCTTCTTCTTCTTCCTCTCCTTTTTTTTTGTTCATCATCATCTTCTTCTTCTTCTTCTTTTTGTTCCTCTACCACTCTTTCATATTCTTCTTCTTCTTCTTGTTCCTCTTCTTCATTTACTATTTGCTCTTCTTCATCTTTTTATTCTCCTACTCCTCCTTCTTCTTCTTCTTCTTTTGCTTCTTTTTCTTCTTCTTCTTCTTCTTCTAAGTCATCTTCATCATCTTCTTCTTCTTCTTCCACCTCTTCTACTTCTTCTTTTTCTTCTACTTTGACTTCTTCTGCCACCTCCTCCACCTCCAGTTTTTCTTCCTCTTCTTCTTCTTCTTCTTTCATCATCACCATCATCATCATCTTCTTCTTCTTCTTCTTCTTCCTCCTCCTCCTCTTCATCTTCTTCTAGTTCTTCTTCTTCTCCTACTTGTTCTTCTTCTTATTCTTCTTCTTTTTCTTCTTCTTCTTCTTCTTCCTCTTCTTTTTCATCTTCTTCTTCTTCTTCTTCTTGTTCTACTTCCTCATCTTCTTCCTCCTCCTCCTCCACCTCTTCTTCTTCTTCTTCTTCCACTTGCTCCTCTTCTTCTTCTTCTCTTTTTTCTTCCTCTTCTTGTTGATCTTCTTCTACTTCTTCTTCTTCATTCCCTTCTTGTTTTTCTTTTTTTTCTTCCTATTCTAATACCTCTATTTCTTCATCTTCTTCTTCTTCATCTTCTTCTCCTTCTTCTTCTTCTCCTTCTCTTTTTTCTTCACCATCCTTTTCTTCCTCTTTTCCTTCTTGTTCCTCTTCTTCTCCATCATATTCTTCTCCAACTTTTTCTTCTTCTTCTTCTTCTTCTTCTACTATTAATTCTTCTCAACCTACTACTTCCTTTGCTTCTTTTACTTCTTCTTCGTCATCGTCATCATCTTCTGCATCTTCTTCTTCTTCCACTATTTCTTCCTCTTCTTCTTTTCGTTCTTCTTCTTCTTCTTCTTCTTCTACTTCTTCTCCTCCTCCTCCTCCTCCTTATTCTTCTTCTTCTTCTTCGTTTTCTTCTTATTTCTTTTCTTATTCTTCATCCTCTACCTCTTCTTCTTCATCTTTGTCTTCTACTTGTTTTTCTTTATTTACTATTTATTCTTCTTCAAATTTTTGTTCTTCTTCTTCTTGTTCACCTCCTCTTTCTTTTCCTTCTTCTCCTTCTTTTTCATCATCATCTTCTTCTTCTCTTACTTCCTCTTCTTCGTCTTCTTCTACTTTTTACTTCTTCTTCTTCTTTTTCCTCTGCTTCTACTTCTTCCACGTTTTCTTCTTTTTCATTTTTTCTTGTTCTTCTTCTTCATCTTCCGTTTCTTTTTCCAATTCTTTTTCTCCTTCTCAATGTTATTCTTCTACTTATTCTTCTTCTTCTTCTTCTTCTTCTATCTTCTTCTTGTTCTTCTTCTACTTCCTTTTCTTCTTCTTCTTCTTCTTTATTTTCTTCTTCTTCTTCTTCTTCTTCTTCCTCATCTTCTTCTTTTTCTTTTTGGTCTTCTTCCCATTCTTCTTCTTCTTCTTCTTCTTCTTCTTCCTCTACCACTTCTTCTTCTTCTTCTTCTTCTTTTTCTTTGCTGTTCATCTTCTTTTTCTTCTCCTTTCTCCTCCTCCTCCTCTTCTTCTTCTTCAGCTTCTTCTTCCCCCTCCACCTCCTCTTTTTCATTTTCTTTTACTTCTTAATCTTCTTCCTCCTCTTCTTCTTCCTCTTCTTTTCTTTCCTCTTCTTCTCCTATGATTTCTTCATCATCTTTTTTTGTTCTTTTTCTTAATCTTCTTGTTCTAGTTCTTTTTCTCCTTCTTATTCTTCTTCCACTTCTTCTTCCTCCATCTCCTTTTCTTCCTCATCTTCTTCATGTTCTTCTTCTACTTTTTCTTCTTCTTCATTTCTTCTTCTTCCTCTTCTTCTCCTCCTCCTTCTTTTTTTCCTTCTTCTTCTTTGCCTACTTCTTCTTTTTCTTCATCATTTTCTTCTTCTTCTTATTCTTCTTCGTCTTCTTCGGCTTCTTTTTCTTCTTATTCGCCGTCTTCTTCTTCTTCTTCATCGACTTCCTCTTCTTCTTCTTCTTCTTCTTTCTTTCTTCTTCTTCTTCTTCCTCCTCTTCCAGTTCTTCTTCATCTTCTTCTTCTTCTTCTTCTTCCCCTCCTCCTCCTCTTATTGTTCTTCTTCTTCTTCTTCTTCTTCTATGTTGTCTTTTATTTCTTCATTTTCTTCTTCTTCCACATTTTAATCCTCCTCTTCTTCTTCTTCTACACTTCATCTTCTTCCTCCTCCTCCTCTTCTTCTTCCTCTTCTTCTTCTTCCTCTTCTCCATCCTTCTTCCCTTCTTCATCCTCTTCTTCTTCATCTTCTTCTTCATCTTTTTCTTCTTCTTCTATATCTTCTAAGTCATCTTCTTCTTCTTCTTTTCCATTTTTATCCTCTACTTCTTACTCAACCTCTTCTTCTTCTTCTTCTTCTTCTTCTTCTTCTTCTTCTTCTTGTAATTCTTCTTCTTCTTTTTGCTCCTCCTCATCCTCCCCCATTGTTTCCTCCTTTTCATCTTCTTCTCCTTCTTCTTCTTCTTCTTCAGGTTCCATCATTTCTTCTTCTTCTTCATCTTCTTCTTCTTCCTCCTTCTTGTCCTCCTCTTCTTCTTCTTTTTCTTCCTCTTCCTCCTCTTCTTCGTCTTCTTCTTCTTCTTCGTCTTCTTCTTCTTCTTCGACTACTTCTTCCTCTCCATTTTCTTCTACTTCTTCTTCTTCTTCTTTTTCTTCTTCTTCTCCTCCGTCTTCTTCTTTTTCTTCTTCATCTTCTTCTTCTTCTTCTTCCTCTTCATCTTCTTTTTCTTCTTGTTCCTCTTTTTATTCTTCTCCTTCTTCGTCTTCTTCTTCATCTTGTTCTTCTTCCTCTTCTTCCACCTCGTTCTTTTCTTGCTCTTTGTCATCTTGTTGTTCCTTTTCTACGTTATCTTCTTTTGTTTTTCTTCGCCTTCTTTCCTTCTTCGTCTTCTTCATTAGCTCCGCCTTCTTCTTCATCTTCTTGCTCCTATTCTTCTTCTTCTTCCTCTCCTTCTTAATTTTCTTCTTCTTCCTCTACCACTTCTTCTTCTATTTCTTCTTCTTCTTCTTCTTCAACTTCTTTGCTGGTTCCTCTTCTTTTTCTTCTTCTTTCTCTTTGTCTTCTTCTTCTTCTTCTTCTTCTTCTGCTTCTTTTTCCTCCCCCACCCCCTCTTGTTCATTTTCTTCTACTTCTTCATCTTCTTCCTCCTCTTCTTCTTCCTCTTCTTTCTTGTCTTCTTCTTCTTCAACTAAATTTTCTTCTTTATTTTTTTTGTTATTTTTCCTAATCTTCTTTTTGATGTTCTTTTTCTTCTTCTTCTTATTCTTCTTCCACTTCTTCTTCCCTTTAATGTTCTTCTTCTGCTTCTACTCCTTCTTCTCCTTACTTTTCTTCTTCTTCTACCTTTTCTTCTACTTCTACTTCTTCTTCTTCTTCTACTTTGTCCACTTCTTCTTAATCTTTTCTTCTTCTTCTTCCTCTTCTTCATCTTTGTTTTCTTCTTCTTCTTCTTCTTCTTCTTCTTTTTCTTCTTCTTCTTCTTCCTTTGATTCTTCTTTTTCTTCCTCCTCTTCTTCATTCTCTCCTTCTTGTTGTTATTCTTCTACCTTTTAGTCTTCCTTTTATCTTCTTCTTCCTCTTCTTCTTCTTCTTCTTCTACTCCTTTGCTTTCTTATTGTTCCTCTTTTTCTTCATTTCCTTCTTCTTCTTCTTCTTCTTCTTCGTTGTCTTCAGCTTCTTCTACTTCTTTTACTTCTTCGTCTTCTTCTTCTTCTTCTTCTTCTTCTTCATCGACTTCTTCTTCCTGTTCTTTTTCTTCTTCTTTTTCTTCTTCTTCTTCCTGTTCCTCTTCTTCTTCTTCTTCTGGTTCTTCTTCTCCTTGTTCTTCTCCTTATACTTCTTCTTCTTCTATTTCTCCTTGTTCTATGTCTACTA
>CM043874.1:6492311-6494811 GCA_023846275.1 Vanilla planifolia | reverse complement strand
CTTCTTCTTCTTCTTGCTCTTCTTCTACTTCTCCTTCTCCTTCTTCTTCCTCTTCTTCTTCTTCTTCTTCTCCTCCTCCTTCTCCCCCTTCAACTTCTTTTTCTTTTTCTTCTTCTTCTTCTTCTACCTCCTCTTCTCCTTCTTCTTCTTCTCATCCTAATCTTCTTCCACTTCATCTTGTCCTTTTTCTTCTTCTTTATCTTCTTCTTCTTCATCTTCATCTCCGACTTCTTCCTCTCCTTCTTCTTTTTCTTCTTCTTCTTCTTCTTTTTCTTCTTCTTCTTCTACTTCTTCATTTTCTTCTTCCACTTCTTATACTCCTTCTTCCTCTTCTTCTTCTTCTTCTTTTTCCTCTTCTTCTGCTTCTTCATCTTCTTCTTTCTCCTCATCCTCCTCTTCGTCTTCTTCTTCTTCGTTTATTTCTTCTTGTACCTCTTCTTCTTGTTCTATTTCTTGTTCTTCTTCTTCTTCTTCATCATCATCTTCTTCTTCTTCTACTTCTTCTTCTTCTTGTTCATCTTCTTTCTCCTCCTCTTCCCCATCTTCTTCTTCTTCTTCTTCTTCTTATATTTCTACTTCTCCATCTTTTTCTTGTTCTTCCTTTTCATCTACTTCTTGTTGTTCTTCTTGGTCATCTTATTCCTGATCTTCCTCTCCTTCTTGTTGTTGTTGTTGTTCTTCTTCTTCTTCTTCTTCTTCTACTACTTCTTTTTTTTCTTCTTCTTCTTCTTCTTCTTCCTTTACCTCTTCTTCCTCTTCTACTTCTTCTTCTTCTTTTTTTGCTTTTTCTTCTTCTTCTTATTCTTTTTCTTATTCTGCTTCTTCTTCTTCCTGCACCTTCTCTTCTTCTTATTTTTCTTCTTTTTCTTTTCTACATTTTCTTCTCCCACAATTTCTTCTTCTTCTTTTTCTTCTTCTACTTCTTCTTTTTCATCATATTCAACTTCTTCTACTACTACTACTTCTTCTTCTTCTTCTTCTTCTTCTTCTTCTTCTTCATCCTCCTTTTCTTCTTCTTCTTATTCTTCCTCCTCCTACTCCTCTTCTTCCTCTTCTTATTCTTCTTCTTCTTTGCCTTCACCATGTTCTTCTTCTTCTGCTTCTACGCTTTCACCTTCTACAAGTATTTCTTGTTCTTCTCCTTCATTTTCCCCTTCTTGTTCTTTTTCTTCTTCTTTTTCTTCTTCATCCACCTCTTCTTCTTCTTCTTCTCATTCTTCTTTTACTACTTCTTCTTCCTCTTCTTCTACTTATTATTCTTCTTCCACTTCTTAATCTTTGTCTTCCTTTTCTTCTTCATCTTCTTCTTCTTCTTCTTCTTCTTTGTCCACTTTTTCTTCTCTTTGTTTTTCTTCCTCTTCTTCTCCTTCTTCTTTGCCTTCTTCTTCTTCTTCTTCTTCTTCTTCTTCTTCTTCTTCTTTTTCTTCTCCTTCATCTTCTTCTTCCTTCACCTCCTCCTCTTCTTCTTTTGGTACTTCTTCTTCTTCTTCTTCTTCTTCTTCTTATTTTTCTTTTACATTTATTATTGTTCATATTTTTCTTCTTCTTCTTCTCCTCCTTCTCCATTTTCTTCTTCTGCTGCTTCTTCTACTTCTTCTTCCTCTTCTTCTTCTCCTTCCTCTTGTTCTTCTTCTTCTCCTTCTTCTAGTACTTCTTCACCTTTTTTTATTTCATCTTCTTCCTCTTTGGCTTCTTCTTCATCTTGACTTCTTCTTCTTCTTCTTCTTCTTCTTCCTCATCATCATCATCATCATCTTCTTCGTCTTCTTCTTCTTCTTCTTCTTTTCTTCCTCTTCCACTTCTTCATCCTATTCTTCTTCTTCTTCTCCTATTATTTTCACTTCTTCATCTTTTTTTTTCTTCTTCTTCTTTTCTTTCTTCTTCTTCTTCTTCTTCTTCTTTCATCATCACCATCATCATCATCATGTTCTTCTTCTTCTTCTTCTTCCTCTTGCTCTTCTTGTTCTTCTTCTCCTTTTTCTTCCTCTTCTTCTTCTTCTTCTTTTTCCTCTTCTTATACATCTCCTTCTTCATCTTCTTCTTGTTCTTCTTCTTCTTGTTCCTCTTCTTCTTCTTTTTCTTCTTCTTCTTCTTCTTCTTCTCCTTCTCCTTTTTCTTCCTCCACCCTTTCATCCTCTTTTCCATCTAGTTCTTCTTCTTCAAAGTTATATTCTTCTTCAACTTCTTCTTCTTCTTCTTTTCCATGTTCTTCCCTTTCTTCTTCTTCTTTTACTACTACTTCTTCTCCCACTCCTTTTTATTCTGCTTCTTCTACTTCTTGTTCTTCTTCTTCATCATCATCATCATCATCTTCTTCTTCTTTCATAATTTCTTCCTCTTCTTCTTTTTGTTCTTATTCTTCTTCTTCTTCTTCTTCTTCTTCTTCTTCTCCTTCTTCCTCCTCTTCTTCTTCTTGTTCTTCTTTTTCTTCAACTTCTTCTTCTTCTTTTTCTTCTTCTTATTCTTATTCTTCTTCCTCTACCTCTTCTTCTTCGTCTTC
>CM043874.1:6479811-6482311 GCA_023846275.1 Vanilla planifolia | reverse complement strand
AGTTCTCTTCTTCTTCCTCCTTTCCTTTTTTATCCTCTTCTTTTTACTCTTCCTCTTCTTCTTCTTCTTTTTCTTATACTTCTTCCTCTTCTTCTAGCTCCTCCTCATCCTCCTCCATTGTTTCTTCCTCCATTTCTTCTTCTTCTTCTTCTTCTTCATTTTCTTGTTCCACCACTTCTTCTTCTTCTTCTTCTTCTACTTCTTCCTCCTCCTTGTCCTCCTCTTCTTCTTCTCCTTCTTCCACCTCCTCCTCCTCTTCTTCGTATTCTTCTCCTTCTACTATTTCTTCTACTTCTTCCTCTCCTTTTTCTTCTACTACTACTTCTTCCACTTCTTATTCTTTTTCTTCCTCTTCTTCTTCTTCTTCACCTTCCTCTTCCTCTTCCTCTTCTTCTTCTCCTCGTCCTTCTTCCTCTTTTTCTTCTTCTTCTCCTTCTTCTTCTTCTTCTTCTTCCTCTTCTTCATCTTTTTCTTCTTGTTCCTCATTTTATTCTTCTTTTTCTTCATCTTCTTCCTCTTCATTTTCTTCTTCTTCATCTTGTTCTTCTTCTACTTCCACCTCGTTCTTCTCTGGTTCTTCGTCTTCTTGTTGTTCCTTTTCTACGTTAACTTCTTTTCTTCTTCTTCGCCTTCTATCCTTCCTCTTCTTCTTCTTCTTGTCCTCCTACTTCTTTATCTTCTTGTTCCTATTCTTCTTCTTCTTCTACTTCTTAATTTTCTTCTTCTTCTTTTTCTTCTTCTTCTGCTTCTTCTCCTTTCCCTTCTTCTTCTACCACTACTATGTCTTCCTTTTTCTTTTTTTTCCAATTCTTCTTCTTCTTCTTCTTCTTGTTCTTCTTCTCCTTCTCCTTCTTCTTCTTCTTCTACTTCTTCTTTTCTTCTTATACTTCTTCTTATTCTTCTGATTCTTCTTTATCTTCTTGTTGATCTTCTTGTTCTTCCTCTTCTTCTTCTTTTTCTTCCTCTTCTCCTCCTCCTCCTCCTTCCTCTTTTTCTTCTTCTTTTTCTTCTAGTTCTTCTTCTTATTCTTCTCCTACTTTGTCTTCTTCTTGTTCTTCGTTTTCTTCTTGTTCTTCCACTTCCTTTTCTTCCTCCTGTTCTTCTTCTATGTTATCTTCTTTTCAACTTTTTCTTTTTCTTCTTCTTCTTCTCTTTCTTCTTCTCATTCTTCCCTTCTTCTTCTTTTTCTTCTCCTCTTTCTTTTGCATCTTCTTGGACTTCTTCCTCTTTTTCTTCTTCTTTTTCTTCTTAATTTTCTTCTTCTTCTTCTTCAAATTCTTCTTTTCTTCTTCTTTTCTTTATTCTTCTTCATATTCTTCTTCTTCTTCTTCTTCTTCTTCTTGTACCTACTCTTTTTCCTTTTTTTCTTCTTCTTCCATTTCTATTTATTGTTTATCATCATATTCTTCTTCTTCTTCTTCTTCTTCTTCTTCTTGTCCTTCTTCTCCTTCTTCTTCTACTTCTACTTCTCCCTCTCTTTCTTCCTCATCTCCTTCTTCTTCTTCTTCTTCTTCTACTTTTTCCTTCTGGTCCACTTCCTCCCCTTCTTCTTCTTCTTCTTCTACTACTACTATTACTACATTTTCCTCTTCTTCATCTTTTCTTGTTCTGTTTCTTCATCTTCTCTTTCTTGATATTCTTCTTCCTTCCACTTCTTCTTCTCCTTTCTTTTGTTTTTCTTCTCTAACTTCTTCACCTTCATCTTTTCTTCTTCTTCAAAACCTTATTCTTCTTCCTCTTCTTCTTCTTCTTCTTCTTCCTACTTCTTTTTCTTCCTCCACCTCTTCTTCTTCCAATACTTCTTCTTCTTCCTCTTGTTTTTCTTCTTCTTCCTCATCATCTTCTTCTTCTTCTTCCTCCTCCTCCTCCTCCTCCTCCTCTTCTTCTTCTTCTTCTTCTTCTTCTCCTTCTTCTTCTTCTTCTACTTCTTCTTCCTCTTCTTCTTATTATTATTCTTCTTCTTCTTCAGCTTCTTCTTCTTCTTCTTCGTCTTCTTCTCCATCTTCTTCTTCATCTCTTCTTCTACTTCTTCCTCCTCTTCTACTTATCTTTCTTCTTCATCTTCTTCTTCCTCCACTTCTTCTCTTCTTATGTTTCTTCGTCTTCATCTTCTTCTTCTTCTTCTTCATTTCTTCTTCTTTTTCTTCTTCTTCCTCTTCTTCTTCTTCTTCTTATTCTTCCACTTCTTCTCCTCCTCCTTCTCTTCCTTCTTCTTCTTCGTCTTGTTCTTCTTCTTATTCTTCTTCTTCTTCTTCTTTCACAAATTTTACTTATTCTTCTTCATCGTCATCTTCTTCTTCTTCTTCTTCTTCCAATTTTTCTTCTTCTTCTTCTTCTTTTCTTCTTGTTGTTGTTGTTGTTCTTCTTCTTCTTCTTCTTCTGCTTCTTCTTCTACTTCTTGTTATGGCTCCTCTTCTTCTTCTTCTTCATTCTCCTCTTCTTCTTCTACTACTACTACTACTTCTTCTCATCCTCCTTCTTCTTCTTCATCTTTTCTTCT